>JAXQQM020072868.1:0-99682 GCA_034641835.2 Pinus albicaulis | reverse complement strand
GCTTTTGAATGAGTGTCCATACATCTTTGTCCTTCTTCCATTCATCTCTTGCTTCGGTTATCCAATCTGGTTGGATAATAGAAATGGCACAAAGCAATGCTTCCACCTCTTCATTCTTTCTTGAGAGTGCATCTGCAACAACATTAAGCTTTCCTTTTTTGTAGATTATTTCAAAGTCATAACACAACATCTTTGTGACCCATTTTTGCTGCTCTTCTGATGATAGTCTTTGTTCCAAAAAGTGTTTAAGACTATCATGATCAGTTTTTACCTTGAAGTGTCTTCCCATTAGGTAAGTTCGCCATTTCTTTAGTGCATGTAGTATTGCTAACATTTCCTTCTCATAAATAGGTTTCTGTAAATAATTTCCTTTGATTGGACGGCTTTCAAAAGCAATGGGTCTTCCTTCCTGCATTAAAACCGCACCAATTCCATTTCTTGAGGCATCACATTCCACAATAAAGGTTTTTGTGAAGTCTGGCGTAGCTAAGACTGGTGCTAGGCACATTGCCTCTTTAAGATGTTCAAAGGCCTTAGTTGCTTCAGGAGTCCATGAAAATGCATCTTTCTTCAATAATGTTGTTAGAGGTGCTGCTATTCTCCTATAATTCTTAACAAACTTGCGATAATACCCTGTTAACCCGAGAAATCCTCGCAACTTCTTTATGGTTGTGGGGACTTTCCATTCCTTAATGGCTTTAATTTTGTTAGGGTCTACTTTAACACCCTCGTGAGATACAATATGACCCAGATATTCCACCTCTTGTACTCAAAGAAACATTTGGATGTTTTTGCATATAATTGTTTATCCTGCAATAGTTTGACCACCCTGTCAACATGTTCAACATGATCCTTCCAAGACCTGTTATAGATTAGTATATCATCAAAAAATACTAGCACAAATTTTCTAAGGAAGGTTTGAAAATGGAATTCATCAACCCTTGAAAAGTAGAAGGTGCATTGGTAAGGCCAAAAGGCATGACCAAAAATTCATAATGACCCTCATGAGTTCGAAATGCTGTTTTTTGGAATATCTTCAGTCTTCATTCTAATTTGATGATATCCTGAACGAAGATCCAACTTGGTAAAATAAATTGCTCCATGTAATTCATCCAATAATTCATCAATCACAGGAATGGGAAATTTATCTTTATTGGTGAGCTTATTGAGCTCCCTATAATCCGAACACATTCGCCATGATCCATCCTTCTTGTGTACCAATACTACAGGAGCAGAGAAAGAACTTTGACTAGGTTGAATTATGCGCGCCTCTAACATTTCTGCAATCATACGTTCAATTTCGCTCTTTTGGACGTAAGGATATCTATAAGGCCTGATGTTTGGAGGAACACTTCCTGGAATCAAATGAATAGCATGATCATGATCACGAATAGGTGGGAGTCCTTTGGGAGTTTCAAACACCTTGGAATGATTGTCGAAGACTTGTTGGAGATCTGCAGAAATAGATGATTTTGATGTCGGAACTTCTAGTGAGCATAATTGTGCAATTACGCCTCGTTGTTCTTTCTTTAGAAACTTTGTCATGACATTAGAGCTTATTATCCTTCCCGGCTTCCCTTCAATACCCCGTAATTCGACTTCCTTTCCTTCTGAAAAAAATTTCAAGAAAAGTTCTTGAAAATTAAAAGCTACCGTCCCCAAAGATTGTAACCATTGTACTCCTAGTACAACATCGACACCTCCCATAGGAATGGAAAGCATTGGACTAGTCAATACATATTCCCCCATGGTTAACTTAATATTATGGCATTTTCCAGAGCAATTTATAGTTCCTCCATTTGCAACCATCACTTGACATTCTGGTGCTGGGTATAGGAAACAATTTAATTCCTTGGCTACCTTACAATGAATAAAATTATGGGTGCTACCTGAATCAATCAACACTATTATCTTTCTCTTCTTGATTTGTCCTTTTATCTTGAGAGTTTGAGGAGTGGTAATTCCTGCCAGTGCATTACACGATATGGTTGGATTCATTTCTTCCTCTTCTGGGGTTGGTTCTTGGTGTATATCCTCTTCTTGTTCATTTTCTTCTTCCTCTTCACAATCTATGTAAAATAATTTCTTCTCAGCACACTTATGACCTTTAGTGTATTTGCTATCACAACTGTAGCAAAGCCCTTTTGCTCTTTTTTCTTCCAATTGCTGTGGTGTCAACCTTGTAGGTTGTGGAAATCTAGGCGTAGCCACACTTCCTTCTTTATAGAATTGAGTAGTAGACTTCCTTGTTGCCATAATTTTACATTCAACTTTTCTTGCCAACCTGAATGCCTTCTCTAATGAATCAGGTTCGAGAACACGAACTTCATGTTGAATGTTATCCTTTAAACTGCCTAAGAAGAGATCAATCCTGTGGTCCTCTGAAATATCAGTTACCCTTATACTCAATTTTTGGAAGTCCTCAATGTGCTGCCCCACTAAGCCCTTTTGTTTGAGATTTATCAATTGGCTAAAGAAGGTGTTGCTCTTTGTATCCTCATAATGTGCTATCATTTCCTCCGTAAAAATTGACCAAGTGACAATTTTTTTACGGGAGCAAAACCATCGATACCATACAAATGTATTTTGTTCTAAATGTAAAGTTGCAATGCGTACCTTTTGTGTGTTTTGCACATTATGGAGATCAAAATATTGCTCCATCTGTAGTATCCATGTTACAGGATCCTTTCCATCAAACTTCCTCATATCCATTTTTTGGAATATGGTGGTTCTTCCCACCAACATTCGAGTTTATGAAATCACGATTAACATTTATTTTGTTCTCATCATGAGGTTCTTCTCCTATATTTCCGCCATTAGGAATCATTTCTGGTTTTAAGCTTGTCATCAAGCCTTCCATGCATGCTTTTAGATCATTCTTCATGTTTTCTATGTTGTCTTTTATGTCATCCATCTTAGCTTCCATGCCCAGTTCCATGCCATCCATCTTAGCTTGCACACCATCCATTTTAGCTTCCACGCCTTTCTTCAAACCTTCCATCTTTACTTCCACGCCATCCATCTTAGCTTCCATGCCTTTCTTCAAGCCATCCATCTTCACTTCCACACCTTTCTTCAAAACTTCCATTTCATTTTTTGCTGCTCTTTGCGAGAGTGAAATTTGTTGCACTTGTTCTTGTAATTTTGATAGATCATGTTGCAATTCTTCATCTTCATGAGTCATGGTAGAGCCTTCTGAAGGCTTGATGGGTGTTGAATTATTTTTAGGGGCCATTTTAGAATAAAATATTGATATCTATTCTACAAGATGCCCTTGGAATCAATTCAACTTGATTCTTCAAACAAGACTTATGCAATTCGGAAAACAAATACACACCTTTTACTAGCTTTTAGGAGCTCGATATTGAAATTGAATTATCTCTATAGTTGAAAATCTTCGATATCTGAAATTCAGCCCTGTAGTAGATCTCTGAAGCTTCTTTCAAATGCCACAGGTCTGACCTGATTTGGATTCTCCAAGACAAAGTTGTGTCCAATCTCCCACAATGACCTAATTCTGGACTAGTTTAGTAGAGCGAACTTGTACGACTTGCCACGTGTCACTGTTTTGTCCTTTGTCTCTGAAATTGATAGCCAAAAAAACTTCAGTCTGTGTACTTGCGACCACTTTTTACGGCACTTCAATCCAATGCCCAGAGAGAGAGTTATTGAAGTTTTCCCACGATCACCTCTTTGAGATGAAATTCAGGAGCCTGAAAAAGCACTACCTTCCACAGATCATATCTCCAAAAATATTGCGAACCAAGCTCTGAAATTTTTTTGAAAAATTTCCTCAGGATTTCAGCTTCGTACCATATTAATTTCAGACTCTGAACCTTCGTACAAAAAACTTTATAGCGCAAATGCCACGATGACCTGTTTATGAGCCTGAAAAGATACCTAACTTCCACAGATGCCCTACACCCAATTTATTTTACTTGAGTGGAAGTTTTAATATCTCATATCCTAGGTTATGAAACCATGCATATCAAACTGTACATGCGGAACTTTCTCTTCAACCAATGGGGTTAAACCTTATGCTAAAACCCCTCAATACAACTTATGTGATTGAACCATAAGTATATCTTTTTATCGAATATTCATTCTTTCCGTTATCCCCAAGTGAGAACCCTTTTTGAACACATTACCATAACTTTTAATCTGACCTCACATCTTATTAACTTGCCACTATGGTTCATTTCATCGATGGTTAAACCCACTCTCTTTTCATCATATATTACAAACCATAAATTAGTCTCATTAAATAATGAAACTACTCCGCGCTTTATAGCCTCGTTCATACAAGGTTTTGACCACAATTAACCCTAAATAAGATGGTCCACAAGCTAATAACTCGCCTCTTCAGTTTATTTAAAGGTTTGGAATTATTTCGACTCAAATATCATATCCTGCCTAGCCTAATGTTGCATTCGACCGGGCCCCACATTCACCATGAATTTCCAATTCCTATATTACTAGTATAGTCCCTTATTGTTGTTAGTGTAACCCCCTTATTGTTATTATTGTGCCCTTGTAACCCCCATATTGTTATTATTATGCCCTTAAATTATTATTGTTAGGTTGGCTAGGATTACATTGTGGCCCTACTAGGATTACATTATGGCCCCATGGACTCCTATACATAGAAAGGAGGTTTTGTAATTTGAATCATCCAAGAATTTTTCATTCATGTAATGTATTGGAGGTTGCCCCCTCGAAGTGGCTTATTTCTAAGGCGTTGATATCTCTTTCTATTTTTGAGTCAAGTTACACAACATTTGCATCGTAGGCTTGGATTCTAGGGTTTACGTTTAAATGGGTCATCGTGGAATTTTTCACTATAACTTTTTTTCTAAGCAAAGTTTCAGAAGCTGAAATTTAGGTGCGGCTTCGAAATCCCGAGGAAGACTGCTCAAAATTTGAGAGCTTGGTTCGCAATATTTTTGGAGATATGATCCTGGAAGTTAGGCTTTTTTTTCAGGCCTTGGAACAAAGTCATCGTCGAATTTTCACTATATATTTGTTTTTACGAAGTCTCGTGGTTGAAATTGATAGGGTGCGAAGACAAAATCCTGAGGATAATTGTCAAAAAATTTCAGATCTTGGTTCGGCATATTTTTGGAGTTGGATATATGATCTGCGGAAGGTAGTGCTTTTTCAGGCTCCTGAATTTCATCTCAAAGAGGTGATCGTGGGAAAATCTTCATAACTCTCTCTCTGAGCATCAGATTGGAGTGCCGTAAAAAGTGGTCACTAGTACATGGACTTTAGTTTCTTGGATATCAATTTCAGAGCCGAAGGATGAAACAGTGACACGTGGAAAGTCATACAAGTTCACTGTACTAAACTAGTCCATAATTAGGTCATTGTGGGAGATTGGACACAAATTTTTTTTGGAGAATACAAATCAAGTCAGACATGTGGAATTCGAAAGATAATTCAGAGGGCTACATCAGTACTGAAATTAAAATATTGAAGTGCTTCAATTACAGAGATAATCAAATTTCAATATCGAGCTCCTCAAAAGCAAGAAAAAGGTGTGTATTTTTTTTGCGAATTGCATAAGTCTTGTTTGAAGAATCAATTTGAATTGATTCCAAGGGCATATTGTAGAATAGATATCAGTATTGGGTTCTAAAAGATGCCCCGTAAAAATAATTCAACACCCATTAAGCTTTCAGAAGGCTCTACTATGACTCATGAAGATGAAGAATTGCAACATGATCTATCAAAATTACAAGAGCAAGTGCAACAAATTTCACTCTCGCAAAGAGCAACAAAAAATGAAATGGAAGTTTTGAGGAAAGGCATGGAAGCTAAGATGGATGGCATGCAAGCTAAGATGGATGGCATGGAAGCTGGCATGGAAGCTAAGATGGATGACATGAAATACAACATGGAAAACATGAAGAATGATCTAAAAACAGACATCAAAGGTTTGAAAAAGTTGATACAAGAAATGTTTCCTAATGGTGAAAAGATAGTAGAATAACCTCATGATGAGAACAAAATCAATGTTAATCGTGATTTCATAAACTCTAATGTTGGCGGGAAGAACCACCATATTCCAAAAATGGATATGAGGAAGTTTGATGGAAAGGATCCTGTAACATGGATACTACAGATGGAGCAATATTTTGATCTCCATAACGTGAAAACACACAAAAGGTACGCATTGCAACTTTACATTTAGAACAAAATACATTTGTATGGTATCGATGGCTTTGCTCCCGTAAAAAAATTGTCACTTGGTCAATTTTTACGGAGGAAATGATAGCACATTATGAGGATACAAAGAGCAACGCCTTCTTTAGCCAATTGATAAATCTCAAACAAAAGGTTTTAGTGGGGCAGCACATTGAGGACTTCCAAAAATTGAATATAAGGGTAACTGATATTCCAGAGGAACACAAGATCGATCTCTTCATAGGCACTTTAAAGGATAACATCCAACATGAAGTTCGCGTTTTGGAACCGAATTCATTGGAGAAGGCATTCAGGTTGGCAAGAAAAGTTGAATGTAAAATAATGGCGACAAGGAAGCCTACCACTCAATTCTATAAAGAAGGAAGTGTTGATATGCCTAGATTTCCACAACCTACAAGGTTGACACCACAAAAATTGGAAGAAAAAAGAGCAAAAGGGCTTTGCTACAGTTGTGATAGCAAATACACTAAAGGTCATAAGTGTGCTGAGAAGAAATTATTTTACATAGATTGTGAAGAGGAAGAAGAAATGAACAAGAAGAGGATATACACCAGGAACCAGCCATAGAAGGGGAAGAAATGAATCCGACCATATCGTGTAATGCACTGGCAGGAATTACCACTCCTCAAACTCTCAAAATAGAAGGACATATCAAGAAGAAAAAGGTAATAGTGTTGATTGATTCAGGTAGCACCCATAATTTTATTCATTGTAAGGTAGCCAAGGAATTAAATTGTTTCCTATACCCAACACCAGAATGTCAAGTGATGGCTGCAAATGGAGGAACTATAAATTGCTCTGGAAAATGCCATAATATCAAGCTAACCATGGGGGAATATGTATTGACTAGTCCAATGCTTTCCATTCCTATGGGAGGTGCTAATGTTGTACTAGGAGTACAATGGTTACAATCTTTGGGGACATTAGCTTTTAATTTTCAAGAACTTTTCTTGAAATTTTTTTCAGAAGGAAAGGAAGTCGAATTACGGGGTATTGCAGGGAAGCTGGGAAAGATAATAAGCTCTAATGTCATGAAAAAGCTTCTAAAGAAAGAACAACGATGCATAATTGCACAATTATGCTCACTAGAAGTTCCAACATCAAAATCATCTATTTCTGCAGATCTCCAACAAGTCTTGGACAATCATTCCAAGGTGTTTGAAACTCTCAAAGGAATCCCACCTATTCGTGATCATGATCATGCTATTCATTTGATTCCAGGAAGTGTTCCTCCAAACATCAGGCCTTATAGATATCCTTATGTCCAAAAGAGCGAAATTGAACGTATGATTGCAGAAATGTTAGAGGCGTGTATAATTCAACCTAGTCAAAGTTCTTTCTCTGCTCCTGTAGTATTGGTACACAAGAAGGATGGATCATGGCGAATGTGTCCAGATTATAGGGAGCTCAATAAGCTCACCATTAAAGATAAATTTCCCATTCCTGTGATCGATGAATTATTGGATGAATTACATGGAGCAATTTATTTTACCAAGTTGGATCTTCGTTCAGGATATCATCAAATTAGAATGAAGACTGAAGATATTCCAAAAATAGCATTTCAAACTCATGAGGGTCATTATGAATTTTTGGTCATGCCTTTTGGCCTTACCAATGCACCTTCTACATTTCAAGGGTTGATGAATTCCATTTTCAAACCCTTCCTTAGAAAATTTGTGCAAGTATTTTTTGATGATATACTAATATATAGCAGGTCTTGGAAGGATCATGTTGAACATGTTGACAGGGTGCTCAAACTATTGCAGGAGAAACAATTATATGCAAAAACATCCAAATGTTTCTTTGGAGTACAAGAGGTGGAATATCTAGGTCATATTGTATCTCACGAGGGTGTTAAAGCAGACCCTAACAAAATTAAAGCCATTAAGGAATGGAAAGTCCCCACAACCATAAAGCAGTTGCGAGGATTTCTCGGGTTAACCGGGTATTGTCGCAAGTTTGTTAAGAATTATGGGAGAATAGTAGCACCTCTAACAACATTATTGAAGAAAGATGCATTTTCATGGACTCCTGAAGCAACTAAGGCCTTTGAACATCTTAAAGAGGCAATGTGCCTAGCACCGGTCTTAGCTACGCCAGACTTCACAAAAACCTTTATTGTGGAATGTGATGCCTCAGGAAATGGAATTGGTGCCGTTTTAATGCAGGAAGGAAGACCCATTGCTTTTGAAAGTCGTCCAATCAAAGGAAAGTATTTACAGAAACCTATTTATGAGAAGGAAATGTTAGCAATACTGCATGCACTAAAGAAATGGCGAACTTACCTAATGGGAAGACACTTCAAGGTAAAAATGGATCATGATAGTCTTAAACACTTTTTGGAACAAAGACTATCTTCAGAAGAGCAGCAAAAATGGGTCACAAAGATGTTGGGTTATGACTTTGAAATTATCTACAAAAAAGGAAAGCTTAATGTTGTTGCAGATGCACTCTCAAGAAAGAATGAAGAGGTGGAAGCATTGCTTTGTGCCATTTCTATTATCCAACCAGATTGGATAACTGAAGCAAGAGATGAATGGAAGAAGGACAAAGATGTATGGATACTCATTCAAAATTTGCAGCAAGATCCTAGTACATCCTATACATTTAGTTGGAAAAATGATTCCTTATGGTACAAAGATCGCTTATATCTTTGTAAGAATTCCCAACTAAAACAAAATATTCTTCTGGAATTGCACACTTCTCCTTTAGGAGGACACTCAGGATTTTTAAAAACTTACCACATGGTGAAGAAAGAATTTTTTTGGGATGGCCTTAAATCTGATATTCAAAAGTTTGTGGCGGAATGTTTGGTTTGCCAGCAGAATAAAGTGGAGACAATTAAGACCCCCGGACTTCTACAACCTTTATCCATTCCAAGTCAGCGTTGGGAGGAGATTTCAATGGATTTTATCACAGGTTTACCTAAGTCTGAAGGAAAGAATGTCATCATGGTGGTAGTTGATAGACTTACCAAGTATGCACACTTTTTGTGCATTATCTCATCCATTTAAAGCAAGTACAGTTGCTACTACATTTATGGATAGAATTCAAAAGCTACATGGAAGCCCAAGGGTTATTGTGAGCGACAGAGATCCCATTTTTACTGCAAATTTTTGGACGGAGTTATTTTCTTGTTTGGGTACTCAATTAGCTCATAGCTCATCTTATCATCCTCAATCTGATGGTCAAACTGAGATAGTAAATAAATGTTTGGAAGGATACCTTCGTTGTTTTGTATCTGATAAACAAACACAATGGGTCAAGTGGTTACCTCTCGCTGAATGGTGGTATAACACTTCCTTCCATACTGCAGCAAAAATGACCCCATTTATGGTACTTTATGGATATCATCCACCATCGATCACATCATCTTTAAGGGAAAATTCGAAGGTTCAAGCAGTGGAAGATCACATCGAGCATCAGCAAGAAGTTCTCCAACTCTTAAAGGATAACCCGAATTTGGCACAAAATCGAATGAAACAACAGGCAGATCAACATCGCAGCGAGAGAAGTTTTGATGTAGGAGATTGGGTATTTTTACGGCTACAACCATACAAACAAATGTTCCTCAAGCAAGCTAAGAAGGATAATAAATTATCACCAAAGTACTATGGTCCTTACAAGGTGTTGCAAAAGATTGGTACTATGGCATACAAATTGGAGCTTCCTGCTTCTTCGCGAGTACATCCAGTTTTCCATGTTTTATGCTTAAAGAAGGTTATAGGAGAAAATCTTCCAGTTCAAACAATATTGCCAGAACTTGATGAGGAAGGAAAAATCATATTGGAACCAGAAGCGGTCATGGAAACAAGAACTCGACAACTACGGAATCGATCAATTTCAGAGTATCTCATCAAGTGGAAGAACTTACCCACTGAAGATTCTACATAGGAGGATGAGAAGTTTATACAGAAGCACCCAGAGCTACTCAAGCATTGAGGACAACACTTTTTTGAAGGAGAGGGGCATGTTAGGTCCCTATATTACTAGTATAGTCCCTTATTGTTGTTAGTGTAACCCCTTATTGTTATTATTGTACCCTTGTAACCCCCATATTGTTATTATTGTGCCCTTAAATTATCATTGTTAGGTCGGCTAGGATTACATTGTGGCCCCACTAGGATTACATTATGGCCCCATGGACTCCTATATATAGAAAGGAGGTTTTGTAAATTGTATCATCCAAGAATTTTTCATTTATGTAATGTATTGGAGGTTGCTCCCTTGAAGTGGCTTATTTCTAAGGCGTTGATATATCTTTTCTTCTATTTTTGAGTCGTTACACAACAAACCTCAATTGCAAAGTTTCTCCCTACATGATGGTTTTAGAGCCCTACACCCAAATTATATTACTTGAGCGGAAGTTTTAATATCTCATATCCTAGTTTATGAAACCACGCATATCAAATTGTACGTGCATAACTTTCTCTTCAACCAATGGGGTTAAACCTTATGCTAAAACCCATCAATACAACTTATGTTATTGAACCATAAGTATATCTTTTTATCGAAGATTTGTTCTTTCCGTTATCCCCAAGTGAGGACCCTTTTTAAACACATTACCATACCTTTTAATCCGACCTCACAGCTTATTAATCTTGCCACTATGGTTTGTTTCGTCAATGGTTAAACTCATTCACTTTTCATCATATATTACAAAACATAAATTAGTCTCATTAAATAATGAAACTACTCCGCGCTTTATAGCCTTGTTCATACAAGGCTTGGACCACAATTAACCCTAAATAAGATGGGCCACGGGCTAATAACTCCTCTCTTCGGTTCATTTAAACGTTTGGAATTATTTCGACTCAAATATAATATCTGGCCCATGCTAACGCTATGTTCGACCCTTCGGGCCCCACATTCAGTCATGCGGACTTTCATTTAATTAACCTTCGACCTTAATAAAACCTGAATACTACAAACCAAAACATACATCTTTCATCCAATGGTCGCAACTTAATTGAGCCCAACTAATGGATCTCAATGCAATCAAAAATGTCACTTAAATTAGATACACCCAAGTTAATTTTTCCAAATTCACATGATGAGGATAGTTTTCTAATACCACCAAAGGTCACTTGGTCCACCATTGTGTGGAATCAAGTTCATTTTCACATTCCTCTTACCAACCTTAGAGCTACATAATACCGCCTATTTTATAACCTCAAAACCCCTCGTCTACTTCTTCACACAAGCCCACTCTAGTCTCATGGTTCCATTTCTTCGCACATCGAATTTCATTCCGGTTGGCCTTCAATTCTACGAAACGAACTAACTTCTGCCCCCGGATTGTTCTTCGACGCAAAATCTAAGTTCTGCTGATAATTAAACCTTTCCACGCATGCTCAATCAAGGTTCTTTCCTTTGAATTCGAGCTCTATTGTATCGCCAGAGCTCTGCGCTCATTCATAATTAAATGCTCCAGAATGACTTGAAGTAATAATTCCATTACATTCTACCCACTTAAATAATGTTTGATTTCATTACAGGGTCTCGGCAACCCTATGCTCTAGCACACTCCATCAAGCACACAATGGTATATTAAATCCTTACCAATTCAATGGCAACCAATCGAGATACTCAAGGTCTAGATTATATTTCAATGTCCTTCAATGGGATCGATCCTTCAATGATCGACCCCTCTCAGATGATATGAGTGCAAATTTATATCAATTCATGGAATCACTATATCAGCCCTAACATGAATTCTCGTAATCGCCCACAGAACTCGATATTCCTCTTACAGTATCAGATCAAGAATACATACATAATTCACATAGAATTTAAGTCAATCAAGATATATACTTTCAGAATAAATTCCTCTTTATATATATATGAAATCAAATACGAGAGCATCCCCATACAAGCCTCTCATTGGCTGGATTTTCAATTAGATGGCCGCTACCTCACTTATTACTCTCTGTAGATCTCTCCTACAGCCCTATGCAGCCTGTTCAGGTCTCTAAGCTATTCCGAACCTCCGAACTCTACTCTTAATTTTTTAATCACGAGATTGGTATATTAACTCAAACACCAATTTCCCAATCATGTTTAGAATAACTAGTTAAATCCCTTTACACAGATATTTCACCACTCATGAACTTAAATCCCTTTGCACAAAGAATAACATAGAGTTCATATTTACCCCAGGAATTTAAATCTTCTTCATACAGAATTCAACTAGAATACATGTCAACTTCACACAGAATAAAAATCCAGTCATACACATAACTCAGAATCAATTCTTCATATATGCACTTATAACCAAATTATAGAAACTCCGCCCTCACTACTCTATAGCACCACCTCATCTATCTCCTACTACCTTTGTTCCTTCTATGCTGCCTTTTTTCTACACTACTTTTCTTCTCTCTTTTCCTATTTACTATTTCAGATGCTCCTCCTTTGCCAAATCCTATGCCATCAATGACAACATTTCCAACATGTAACTTTTGGTTATCACTAGTAGAAGCATGTTAGGTTGGTCAACTTGATAAACTACATGTATGGTTGGTTACAAGTAGTAAAGCCTCATTTGAATGGTCAATGAAATAATTAGTGTGCAAATATTGTTACCAATATTGAATACATGTTTTGTTGGTTAACTTAGTTAACATCACATAAATTCAATACGATTGTTTGAGGCATCCAAGGACACTCAACCCATTTAAAGTAGTTCATAACATTGATGAGGGCTTTCTTATTGCTTGGTGGGTGAAAATAGTGTTTTATTATTCCCCCACAAGTGTTCAATATTTCCATGTGACATGTTCACCCCTCATGGGCTGAATTGCCTTCTTAAGGGGGTTGTTTATTTAAGATAGGGTTAGGTCCAAGTTTAGAGTGACTTTCGTAGAATAGATACCACTTAGTTGTGATTGTTGAGTTAAATTGGTGCTTTCATAGCTTTTGAGTTGCTTCTACCACATTGAAATGTCTAAAATCAATTAATTTCCACTTGCTTGTGTTCATGAAAACAGTTTCAATCCAAAAAAAAATGTATGTGAAAGCAAGTTAAATAGCCCAATGCTCGTTGACCCACACCACCAACGTTACTAGATTGATCTCCTTGTTTGTATTTGTTGGGGTTCAACCTCATCCCACCTAACATAAGTCATTTAGTCCACCATTACATACACATGCATACTTCTAAAAAACATGGCAAACTTGACCATTGTCATACCTTACAAAATAATTTCAAAAACATTGCTACATTTGCACCACAACATATACATATGTGCAATTTGTATCAATATTTCCTAAATTGCTATATAGTTCTCTTAATTGCAATATTCTACCACCTTGACACCCCTTAAACCCTATGAAAATCTTTGTATTGATTTCATGACCCTCTCCATTTTTCAATTTCCTTAAATTAATCTTATAACACTCTCAATTAAAATCATTACCTACACTTACATATATTCATTAACTCTATAATTCAAAAAAGATTAAAACTACAACAATAATATAATTATAATACTATATAAATGAGATATCTTCACATCTAAAACTAATGATATATTAAGGTCGATATGTTTCATTGCATAAAAAAGGCGGGAACTTCCAAACCTTGGGGAATCCTTCCCACTCTCTCAAATTTCAAAAGGTAAAAACAAATGCATTAGGAGGGAAAATTTCCCAATCAACAGATAGAAGGCTGAAAAAATGAGAATAAATTAATAAAAAATGGTGGTGAAAATTTTTTACTCTTTTTACTGAAATCTGAGAAGGTAAAAACAAATGCATTTGGAGGGAAAATTTCCCAATCCACGGATAGAAGGCTAAAAAAATGAAAATAAATTAATAAAAAATGGCGGTCAAATTTTTTTACTCTTTTTACTGAAATCCACTAGAACCACAGCCTCATTGGAACGATAGCAAAAGCTGGTCCAAGGGTTTCGAATTTGCGCTGACTGGTTAATGGGGTGGTATGACCCTGGTAATCGATGAGGGATGCCATTGATGCAATGAATGGAAAGATGCTTGACGGGAGGAGAATCACCGTTAAACCAGCCCAATCCAGAGGAAATGGGGGCGGTAGTGGAGGTTGTGCCTCGCGTGGCTACTGTGGGGGTGGCGGTGATGGGGTTACAGTGGAAATGTTGATCGTGGAAACCATGGTTATGGTGGTGGTGGTGGCTACAATGATAGCGGCGGTGGCGAATCTCGCTATGGTGGTGGTGGTTCTGAGGGTGGCTGTTGGAGGAGATAGGAAATATGATGATCCGGTAGGTTTTTATTTTTGTGGTTTTATGTTTTGGTTCTGTAATAATCCTATTGGTGGTAGAGCTCTATGCTGGTAATTGTCCCTGGGCTTGGTGTTTCGATGTTCTCTAAACTCTGTCTGGTTTTTTATCTGGATCTCTGTGGCTCTCGTTGAGTTGTATTGAAGCGGCAATATACAAATGTATGGTTCTAATAAGAAGAGGAGGACCAGGAAGAACTCGAAGCTGTAACTCAGTCGATGACAGACAACGATGAAGATAATCAACCGACGGATGCGTCCAGCCCAGACGACAATCAAGATGCTTCTGGCAGTGACGAGGCCGAATGCTTCTAGTAGCTACGAGGCCAAAACTGATGACGAGGTAATTTTTTCAAACTCTATTTCTCGATGAAATCAGCATCTTGCTTATTTTGTCTCACATTGTCCCTCCACTTGTTCTACGCATGATCTTGCTGCATTTAAGTTTTAATCTTCAAACTTTTGTGATTATATCTGGAGTTAGTTAATTTATAGCATTCCCAAGTTCTTTGGGTTTTAAATGATACATTTTATTTTTAATTTTTTTTTAGTTTTCTTAAAGAGCATGAAAAATCCATGATTTACTAAATGGCGAAATAATGGATTCAAAAATCTATCTAACCATACAAAATACTCTGGCCAAAATACTCTAGCCATCGACCAGAAAGAAATATATAAAGAATGAAATATATCACATAAGAGGAAAAAATAACAGCATGATCTCCATGATCCTAAAATAGGGGCTAAAGATCTCATCCATAATACATTTCAGTTGAAGAGCAGAGAAGCAAAGAATGGGAAGAAAGAGGCGATTAGAACGGAAAATAGGGAAGGAAAGAAGGTCATTGAAGCAATGCCTCTTTCCATTGTCAAATTGGGGGCAGCTTCCTTCACCTCTTCAGTTGTTTCCGTGCCTAGCATTATCATGACAACGACCAAAAAAGCTACAAATACGGATTTAACTAAGCCGGCCATTCTTGCTCACTCACAAGAAACCTGGTGCTACAAAATATAATGGGAAAAATCAAGCACAACTCTTGCCAAACAAGCCCATCTCAAACCAATCACTGCTTGAAAGTATAATATTTTTCCCAAGACTCGAACTCTCAATCATCTTGTGTATGCATGTGTTAAAAAAAAAAAAAAATTGTTGTTAATCTCTGTTTGAAGATTTTGTATTCTGCATTTTTGTCCTTATTTTTTTGTTATTGTGACTGGCTGTAGAATAATCTGTCGGTTGAACAAAAATCCTCTAAACTACTGTGTGAATTGGCTGAGTAATACATGTGTGCAATGAGTGGAGTTGAAAGGGGAGTAGACTCCCACAAAATCTGAGCTAAATATTTTTTTAACTCATCCTCTAAACTACTGTCTGAATTGGCTGAGTAATACATGTGTGCAATGAGTGGAGTTGAAAGGGGAGCAGGCTCCCACAAAATCTTAGTTAATTTCTTAGTTAACTCATCCATCAAACAAGTGTTCAATACTGCTATGTATGTCCTTTATAGACTATCTGCATATCTCCACTCTGGTGCTATGTGTTAGCTGTAGTCTGATGTGAGTAGATTGCATGGAGGCTGAGCTGAATAGATGCAAGAGGGAGGCGAAGGGGAGTCCAACTTTCCAACTCCGAAAAAAAAATTCCTTGAAAACTGCCCATTAAACCTTACCAGAACATGTCTATAGGCTACCGTGTGGAGTATTCTCAGGCTACTGCATGGGGTTTGGAACTAACAGATCGTATTTCGAATTTCCCTTTCTTGCAATGAATATGTGTGGAACATAAAGGGGGGATTGAGGTTGGGTCTACAAAAATTTGTGGTATCTACAGAATTCAATGTGCTCCCTCCTTGTCTTGGCTTGTTTGGCACTTGAACTTGTGGACCCTAGGTGGATGCTCCAATCACCCTTTGACTCAGCATTTGACTTCATCTTGATTTCCCATGTCATTTTCCTTGCCCCCTTTGACTTGGAAAAATAATAAACAAATCACAACTTATTATTTTTTTGATTTTTTCTTCACTTTTTTCCACTAACATTAGAGAAAGTGGGTTTTGAGGGGGTAATAATGATTTTTTTTACCCTCAAAGTGTACATGGGAAGAATGTTGGGATGGAGAGCATGAATTTTTAATACTTATAAGCCCCCAACATATTCCAGGCTCAGTTAGCTATAATTTTTAATAGACAGATTTCCCACCTCGAGTCTTCTTATTTCTGAACGAAGCATCTTTATAAAAAAAATCATAATCTTTGTCATCCTCATAGTCGTTTAGTGATGGGTTACCCATCAACATAAGCCTCATGACCTTGGTCCTCAATTCTTACATACTCCTCATTATCCTCCATTGCCAATGCATATTCATTAGGGAGTTATCTTTAGTTGCAGAATACTCACATTTTCAAGGCAATTATAAATAATTTTCAAACTAACAACTTCATCTCACCACCATGGCATAGGAGAAGATAATTGCGGAACCAATGAGATGACCGATAACTCCCAGTAATAAATTAATTTGATGCTTTCAAGCTCAGTGATGTGAAATTAATAGAAGGAATGACTTGGACATCGCTAGAACCATGCACATTAGTCGATAAAGAAGTGGTTGGGTCTCCGTTTTCCAAGCGAAGGCTTATACCCTCCATCACAATTTTTGTACATGGAATGGTCTAGCTACATGAAATTTTTATTTCCTCTTTCATTGCCGAGGTGCTAGTGGTGTCTATGTATGTCATGTTGTGAACTTGAACAATGAAACTATGATTTTTGCATGGTTTTAATTGATTGTGGCATCACAATGGAGGGGCACAGTAATATTGATCCATAATAATGGGATTTGAGATGTTAATCATGTTCACATGTTGGAACATTATTTGTTCGGCATACCCAGAATCCCCTGCCATGTTTTTATGTGTAATGATTCATTTTATGTGCAATTGAGAAAAGACCCATTAACAACCACGTCTAAAACTGTATCTTCTGAATCCCTGCTGGCAATACTTCCAATACTTATTATGTGCCCAGGCCCACAAACTAGTTTGTTGATTTCAATTTCTAAGCTTTGTGTAACTACAGAAACACAATCATCTCCTGTTGCAATTGTGCAATTCTAAATCACTACATGTCGAGAGGCTGAGATGTGAATTCCATTTGTGTTTGGACTATCCCTGGGAGCAACAATTTCCAAGTTTGACTTGAGCATGTGTTGACCAAGATATTTCAAAATGGATTTTTGGACTGCCCTTGAACTTAAAATCTCTCAAATGTACATTTGAGCTAGAATATACCATAAATGACGTGGGGAAACTGTGGAAAATATGGTTTTGGTCTCTGTTGCAATCACCAACCCACCATTTATAGGTCCTCCCATCAATAATGCCTCTGCTGTCAATAGATAATCCTTGGACCTTGGAAAACATAAGCTATTCATTGCGGTCTTGGATGAATTTGGTAGAATATATTCTCCTTAGACTTGGCACCCAAGTAGAGGGAATTCCATGTTATGTGATGCATCCTTAGACTTTGGGAAGTCATCGAGAGTAAATAGATATCTTATTGACATTCCATGGAATTTTTGGGAGATAGTAAAGCTAGATATTTGTCATGTTAATTAGTGGTCAAGAAATAGTCATTTTGCAATTGATGGCATAGTCTATTAGTGGTCGTAGCTTGTGGAATATAAATTTTCATACATGATTGTTTTAAGATGGCTGCAAGGATGAGAATCATCACATCTGATAATGCAACACATTTTGTCTGAAAATGTTTGCACTGTGGAGAAGTTAAATTGGAATAGGGGCAATCTTGTTTGCTGCAACCACAAATATGACATTCTTTTATACCAAGGATCTTACTAAGCTAATTTTTTCTCTTTCAAGATTATTTTACTAGTAGTGTTCAATGTTCTAAAATGTGTTGTTATCAAAATTTGACTTTTGAAGCCAATCGTATTTTTGTTTTAAAATTACATCTCTAGAAATATTTTTTTTTTTTTGTACATTTAATGTAGTTATAGTTTATAAGGTTCAAATTCGATGAGCACTGATTATAATTTAGTTCACTTATCATATATTGGCAATTTGAAATTTCATCATGATGCATGCCAATCATATAAATAGTCAAATTTTCATTTTAGGATCCTATAATGAATTGTGGAACAAAATTTTGTATTTTCATATTGAACTATAGTGTTCAGTGTGTTTGTTTCCATAATGCTATTTGCAATTGACAATAACTGAAGGGGTTGGTCAAATTTGAAGGTTGTTGCTACTTTCTATTGTTTGTCATTGAGTTTATTTGATTTTATGTTTTCAATTTGTTGTGTAAAATTTCAATTTATTTGCATGCAATTGTTGGGTTCATAAGTCATTTTTTTATTAACCCTGTTAGTGCCCAAATCATGTTACCATAAATGGAATCACCGGATACTTTTCCAAGAGATGGTCAAGAAACAGAAGGAGTATTTAAAAACATCTATAATATTTTTTAGAAGTACCATAGTACACAATAACATTGAGTACTATCATGGGAAAGGAATGTTTGGATGTAAGTTTGGTTGCATTGTAGGAGGAAGGTTTACTTTAGAGTAGCCTTGAGCTGAGTTGTTGATTGGATTGTTTGGAATATATAGAAAAATAATTATTTTTTACTTTGTGTTTAGATTATACATAAAAATTAAAAATTCTAACATTTAATAAAATCACAAATCTCACGTTATTTTATACCAATTTTTGTTCTTTCAAAATTATTTTCCTAGCATTGACTATTGAGTAGTCTATGGATGGAGGAGAATTGAGATTAAAACTTGAAGGTTTGAGTGCTAGGTGGGGAATTTGTTGCTGTAGATTGCGAAGACTTGAAGAGTTTCCATTGTATAATGCAAAGTTTTCATGACTTGCTTGTAAATTGAAATAATGAAGACTCAACAGATTGTCAGGAACGTTACCATGTCTTTTCAGAGGATGGATTAGAGTATTGACCATTAAGTGGATTTAAGATTGAAAATGGGAGGCTGGATGATAAAAATGGTAGATAGAGACACCATTTCCTATCAAAGTTAAAATCCCCAAATATTTGTACTATGTGGAGTAAGGATAGAGCTAAACATTAATGATTATAACTATAGGTAGAACCAATTCTCAGTCGATTGGAAACTGTGCTTGATCATATTTTCTAGACTTGAAAATAACATATTCAACAATATCATAGGATCATATCAACATACATCAAAATTTCCAAGGAGCATGGAATGAAGTTGTGAACTAAGATGGACAAAGTTCAATTTGTCCATTATTAAGAGTAAAATCCAAAATCATGTTTCAAAATATGGTAATACACAACAAATATAATAGCTTAGGAATAAGTGGCAAAGAAGGCTCTCATGCTTTTGTGTAGTGTTTCTCCAATTGCATGAACATATTTTTTTGGATATACTATATATTGGGCCTCTTAACCTTGCTAAGAAGTCCTTTTGAGGTTGCATCTAGGTTTCCCATGTTAACGATAATAAGGTAGATGTCTAGTATGTGAAACTAGTCATGATTTTGGTTTGTCTCGTCAATCATAGTTGATTTTTTCTAGAAGTGATTGGGTCAAGCATATGTGAAAAAAAAAAACTTAATCTTTTCAATATTTGTTTTTAATTTGTTCCCTAAGTATTGACAATATATACAAACACTAATAAATTCCAAAATAGTATTGGAAAATGAGATGAAACCAAACTGCCATTTTGGTGACAGACATAGTGGTTGGGTCGAAGTGTGGGAACCGTGGGATAAAAAAAGGATTTTCTCTTCGCTAGAGGACCCTCTTAAAAATATTTGGGACAATAATCCAAATAAGAAAATTGAATAATAAAGAAACCTTCGGAGTATAGATACACTTCATAGTAATTTTTTTTCCAGTTTGAATAAATCCACTTGTACAGTTCTAATACAGGTGTTGTGAATCAGACTTCAGTGCATGTGATTCACATAAAGGGTTTGTGACCTCTTGCTCAGATCACTCTACCATTGTGACCTTTATAGCTTGGGCTCATAAGGAAACATGCACATTTAAAGTGCATGCTAATAGAGGGCATTTATTTACAACACGTTTTGTGGTTTTTTCTTGACCCATTAATTAATGACACCTATGATTAATAACTCTGGTAATTTTAAATATTGTAAACTTGATTACAAATTATAGTCGTTGAAGTGGAGGGGTTTATTTGAGACCTTATCCTTGAAAGAAATAGTCTCTGACAATAAAAACACACATTTTCCCATCACTCCTTTTTCTAGACACAACACCAAAATTATAATAGTGTCTTTACAGATGTTAGAAAATAGATAATGGTCATCAAGTTGGTTTCCTACAAACAAAGTTATTGTTGCTCTAATTTTTGTTTTTTATTTACTATAAAATCAAGAAAGTTCACCCAAAATATTAAGGTTTTCCCTATGATAGACTTGACAATAATTTGAAAGCTTTCTTTGATTTCAAAGCCCTCTCAAATTAAGGTCCCCTAACATTTCCTTTTTTACCAATTTTTTTGTTAAATAATTTTTGTTCAAATATTTTGTTGAACTCTTGCCATGCAACCTCAGGTGCAAAGGAAATATTTTTTTTTGGCCTAAGTGATCTTGATTGAAACGTGTTAACTACCGATCTATCTATGAGTACATCCAAGAATATTACTTTACCATACCCCTAAGAACACATCTAAGCCATTATGTTTTGTTCTTGGACTATCATGTTAGTCCCTAAAGAGAATTTGGGTTCTTCCATTGCTAATAGAAACAATCATAGAGCTCTTTCCATATGATCCATGTTAACATATTTTCAAGTTTCTTTGTGTATGTCAGTTCCTTTGAGCAAACTCAAACCAACAATAACCTAGGTGCCTCTGTTTGCACTACCTTTAATCTTTGACACTTTGTGATTGTCACTTCAAGGCATTCCTTCATTATGCGAGGCAAGGGATGTGTTGACAAGTTAGTGAATAGTAAACACCCCAATATTTGTCGTGTTCTGGGCCTTAATAGCTTTAGTAGAAGGCTTAGAAATTGACCTTTGCCTAGAGGACTAACCATAAAGCTCTAGGAAAGTTTTGCAGTCACTCTCAAAGTTCCCTCTATGGCTCGAGCTCATAAGGAAACATGCTCATTTAAATTCCATGATAATAGAGTTCATTTCTTTGCAATAACTTCTATGGTTTTATCTTCACCTCTTAATTGATGACATTTATGATTAATAACTCTTTAGTAAATTTTAATATATTGTAAACTTGATTACATTAAATTATAGTATTGGAGTGTTAATACTCTAATATTATGCACTTGGATAACTCATTATATTAAAAGGTACCCCTTCAATGGTATTTTAGGGATGTCTTTGAGAAAGTGGCATTCATGGGACACCTACCCTAGTGGAAAAGATGTGTCCTTGACCCACATGTGTTTGTATGTGTATGTGTGTGTTAAAGGTGCTTCCAATATGAGGATGAGTTGCATTACCCTTGAGGTGCATTATCCAGTCACTTATAAATATGCAAATTTAGATTGGGTTACTTGTTACATGGATGCATTTAGTTTTATCTGTAAATAATTTTATTTTCCCCAATTTTTCACAACTTCATTGTGCTTTTAACAATTTTCATTATAGAATAAGACAAATTTGTATGGTTAAACTGTATTGCACACACACATTTGTCATTTCCTCTGAAGGACCCAAATTTCTTGGATAATGATACATATGATTGAATTGGAAATTTAAATGGAAAACAAAAACTGGCATCATTTGGACATAGCTAACATAAGTTTCTCCGAGACATGTTCGGTTTTGCTAGAGAAAAAGAAGCAAGTGCTAAAAATGTTATGTGTTATGTTATTTGTTATAACTTATTTTCATTCCAAAAATTTGTACAAACTTTCTGAGTTGATAGGTACCCCAATAAGAAATTGAGCACAACAACATTAACACTTGCAGATTCAACATGTACGATTATAAAAGTTTGCATGAGTCCTTCCTATTATCACTTTGTACTTATTTTGATGCATGTGAAATAACCGTTTAGGTTGACCCTAAGTACCACCAATAGAACTACTAAATTTACATCATATGCAAATACTTGAATTCTATTGATGGAAAAATAATTGCCTCTTTTATTATTCGAAGCGTCCATTGTATCTATATATTGTTCATAAACATAACAATTTTAAAAATAGGAGTGAAAAAACATCTTACACAAAGCAATAATTAGATCATACTAGCAAGCCAAGAACCTTCAGATTATTAATGACACCATTGCACAAAGATGTAGATAATGGGCATTTAACACATGCCTCAATCTTGATAGAATATAAATTTTTGAATGATTGGTTTCATGTAAATGTACTCCACAACATGCTATATTGTGATATGTGTGCACATATTTTCTCAAGCTCCACACAGAAGAAGGTTTGAGAACTAAGGAAAAATATTTATGATGTTACTTGTTTACAAATTTGAGAAAGCCTCAAGGGTTACAATCAAAATCTAGAAATTTTGTTTCCTGGTGGAATGTGAGACATTCTTGGATTTGTATAACACTTCAATGCTTGTTTAGGATCTAGGTAAGTGTGAATGAATAAAATCTTTCTATCATTGTTCTATATTGGATTCCCATTCTCTCTAAGTTATCAAAGGCAAGTTAAAACTTGATTAGACTAAGGGACAACATATTCCATTGCCAAACTTTAACCTTACAGGGAAGTGCACTACACTTGTTTGATACTTCCACACATTTTGAGGGCATGCCAATAGAAATGTTATTGTTGTTGGATACACTGGCGTTGGTTAGTTTTAGAAAAGTTCTCTTTGTCAAATATGTTGTTTTCATGAAGTAATATTTCCAACCAAGAGGATAAAGACTTGGCATGTCTAGGACATAGTGGTGTTATTTCTTGCCTATATTTGTGATTTATTAGTATTCCACCACTAATAACTTCATTACGTAGTTGTCTGTTTTGTAGTATATTACAACAATGACTTGTTAAAGGAAAACGATTCTAGTTTTTTGAATGTCATAAACTGGAAGGAAATCTATCTTTGAATTAGAAAATGGAATATATTCTGAAATAGATGTTTTTTGATCAAATATAGGCTCGTTGCCTGATCATTAAAAAAAACAGTCACGACAATAAAAAAATGATTTTGGACACAATGAATTACAAAACTCTGCAGCTCAAAAAAGGTTAGCATATTCTGTTTTGTCTGCATCAGAGAAAAATGAATGAGTAACCTTAAGTTTGCTTTGAATATTTATAGAATCATTTTAGAGATTCTAAATGGAAATTGCGTGTGCTAATATTTCTCAATTAATTACAGGGAAAACAAGGGGCATACATAATTTGTTGGCTTATGGGAATTGGATTCCTTTTCCCTTGGAATAGTACGTTGATAATTGAAGATTACTATATTGAAGCTATATTCTTGGTTAGTATCACAATTTACAAAGTCTTGTCTTAGTATTTTTTAGTTTCTTGTTGTAATCTTGTGTCAGCAATACTTTGCTCCACCCATTAGATTTTTACTAACCATTTTTATTGTTGAAGTGTCACTGCTTCTTATAGATAACTAGAGGAAACGATACAACTACAAAAGTGGAGCATGATACATTCTTAGTAGAAATTGTTAGCTCTATTTTTTTTATTTGTGACAGTTTATTTGCTTTGTTTATATAGGTCATTTGTCCACATAGTGGCCACTATTTCCCAACTAAAGAAAACTTGTTTGAGTTTCTTACTTTTATGGGGAAAAATGACATTAACAATATTAATGATGTTAAGGTATATATCGTATAAATCCTTTATAGTCTACTTTAGTTTATATTCCAGTGTTCATCAAATTTCATGTCTTATACTCTTCATTGTATTTTTTTTTTCTTTTTGTAGAAAATGGACTCAGTATTGATGGTAAGAAGCAAGGAATGAAGAAAGAGGGGAACAATAACACTAGAGTGACAAAGAGAGAGAAGTGTATTGGTTTAGTGGTACCTGTAGAGCCAATATCCCGCATAAGACACACACATAAAGACTGATGGTCAAGTTTTCAGAGTTGATGAATTTGCTTGCAATTCCTTGGCAAGATAATGATTTTGAAGTGATGAACAATATTTTATCTGTAAATTGTACTCCAACCAATATTAAGTTGGAAACTCATATTGTAATACTTGAAATTTTATATAATATAATTTATGTGGTTGGAATTATTTATAGTTGCACTTGATATTACTCGGTATTGTAATTAACATATGTAAGTTTGCGTTTTCATATTAGATGAACATGTAAATTGTATGACAACTTTTTTTAAAATTTAGTTGCAAAATCATACTAATTAATTTATGTTGATTAATAATGAACACATAAAATCAATCTAAAACTATTAAAATAGTAGTTTATATTGATTAATGATGAACACAAATAAAATTAATATACTACTAAATTAGTCATTTATAATGATTTTTAATGAAAGTAAATGAAATGAACATAAATTAATAAATCAGTTGTTTATATAATGAATAAATGACTACTGCAAATGATAAATTTGTGACAAAAAATGACGACTCAATTTTGTATCTATATGACTATTAGTAGCTAATTTATAGTATCTCATAACACAACTAAAATTTAGTCATATTTCTTCGGTCATTAATTGGTTTCAAACGATGACTAAAATTTGCATATATATGACTATTAGTAGCTAATTTACAGTATCTTATAACACGACCAACATTTTAGTCATATTTCTTTGGTCATTAATTGGTTTTCTCGGGTGATCATATCGTAACATATTTTGTTGTATATTTGGTCATTAATTGTGAGAATTAATGACCAAATCAAAGATTAAATCAATGACCAAATCAATGACTAAATTAATGATCAAATTAATGACTAAATCAATGATTAAATTAATGACCAAATATACAACTAGACAAAAAAATTGAGATAACCAATTAATGACTAAGCTAAAAACGCCTAAAAGTTGGTTGTGTTATAAGATACTGTAAATTAGCTACTATTGGCCACTGACCGAAAAATAGTCATTTATATGCAAATTTTATTTGTTTTTTTAGTAACTAACTGGCCATTTTATACTAGTGTTATCATATCTGTCGTGACACACTGTCAAGTAGAACATCCATGACAGTTTGCAAATCAAGATTGTATTTGACAGAATGTCCATCATGGTTAGGCAAGTTTAGGTCAAGTTCTTGTCTAAGTTGTATGGAAATATTTTTCCCTATGCCATTTATCATTTCTGGAAGTTTCATTAAGTTCTAGGAAGTGGTATGGAGACTAGCCCTAAAAAAGTGCCTCGGATCTCATGGTCGCTTGCACAAAAATGGGTGAAAAAGACAACAGTCACTCCCTTTCATGCTTATATATGCGACTAGAGGCTCTCAATCACATGGATGTAGGCTTGTGCATGTGAATAGGAGTTCAGGATAGTGAAAAATAAAGTTAGCTTAGGTTTTGGGCACCCGGAAGGGTGGTTTAGACCTTGGGGGTCTCGCAGTACCTAAGGGAAGTTAGTAAGGTTTCGGTTCTTCAATTCCAATTACTTAAGTAAATCTAGGAGGTTGAATCATATCATAGTAATCCTTTGTCACATGTTTACCCCAATAGGTCAGTTAACTTGGGTAAATGTGGGAGGAGGGCATTAGATGATATTTTTTCAACATCTTCCTTAGTGTGGTGTACTCTGGTGTTTAGCCTGTAAAATTATTCATTGTACTCTTTAACTGTCACGATTTTCTCTATTAGGTTTTGCAAATATTTGAATAAATTCAACTGATAATGGTTGGGCATTAATTTTCTCTTAATGTTGACCACCATTCCGTTTTAGCTCTTCATATTTTCCTTTCCCTTTTTCCTTTGGTCCTCCTACTACTCATCCCACCATAATGATACATGTTCTCATAGTTTGGTCACTGCATATATGACCTTCTAGTCATCGTCCACATAATATTCAAAATCACAATATTTATCTAATGAGCTAATCTAATTGAGAAACACTTCCACATCTACATTGTTTTCATATAGTGGCACCTCCATTTTTTTCCTGGACCTTACTTTGTTAACCAACGCTACCAATTGTTCTTGTACTTGTTCTCTTCCTGGAGATCCTTCCATTGCCTCTTCTAAGCTTGTATCTTCACTCTTTCTGATGTCTCCCACCTCATCTTTTTTTCTTTTCTTTTTTTTGTCTCCATGGATTCTATTCTCACCTAGATGCATCTCAACTCCAACCTCAATTCTTCATCCATCCTACTCCTTTCTCGTCCTCCTCTTCTAGACAACATAATCGCAATAGCTACTTGATGGGTCTTCTCCAAAACATTCTTATCGATTTTCACACTATATATAACCTCAAGCTATGATACCACTTAACATAGTAGGAAACACTTGTGGTTCCTCTTTACTTATTAGTCCCTCTAGCCCAAAATTTTTGTGTGCATGTGGTTAAAACCTAGGGCTTAATGTTAGAGGTGCTTACACCTATATCCTTTATTCTCTAATGGTTCTCGTTATAATTAAAATTCTCCTGGATCTGCGTGTGTATGATCTGAGGTATGAAAGGATCTAATTGTCACAACTCTTCCCAATGCCAAAATATCTCCGGACCTAGATTAATTATTCAACTATAGGTGTATCTGAGTGTTTGGGGTTTGATATGATAAATTGAATGTCATAAGGCTTGCATTTCAAAAAATGAGCTCAACAAAATAAAAATAAAAATATATATCTTGCCTTGCTTGCACCGGTCCCATAGGGGGTTGATCCAGATATATCTAGTATCTGGGTTATTGTAGCAACAACACCTCTTTCCACGATCCAAACCTCATCTAACCTAGATATATTCACGATCCAGTGGTATGGGTAACTTTGCGAGTGTTAATTTTAACGAAGAGAAAAATGCTAGATCCATGCCCTATTGGGTCCCATGTTAGTTCAGGGGTCCAACAGTCCAGGTGCTAGTTCATTGTGTGCATCATGGTATCATCCATATGTCGTCATTTTTTCAGTTGACGGAATTCACAAAAAGATATTCCTAGCTTTGTTTATTAATGGATTTCACTGCAAAACATGAATCTATCCCTGCTTTGCAACTCATAACATTTTATTTTCTCCATGAAATAGTAATAATGATTGCACAAGGCCTTTTAATTAATCTATGACTGGTCAAGGGAATTAATGCTTGAGTCCAAGCTTAATCTATGAATTCAAATAAACCAAAACAAAAAAGGTTTTAATGATGCACAAATTAAACATAGAAATCACAATACCATTCAATTATCAAATAGCACTATTGAGTTTATATTATACACTCAAAGGAGAATTCCCTTACTCTTTCATGTGCAATTGCAGGGTTTGAAGGATACATATTTTTATTTACAAGCGAGAAGAAAATATTTGGTAATAGAAGGGGAGGTAGCTTGGTAGCAGTGCCTCTCCCGAAATTACATCTAAGATCTCTCTAGAAGCCCTTGGATAACTAACTAGGTGTATTTGTCTCATAAAGGACACATAAGTAAAACAAACAGATATTCATAGAAATATCTACAAGGGGTTTCCCTCACAGAAAAAAAAAAAAAAAACAAAAACAAAATGTGTTGGGATGCTCTTGCATCATTTACTATTTTTATTAAGTCAACTATAATCAACTATGGTAAACTAGGTTTACTGGGTTGACCTAATATTACTAGGTTTACTAAGTTGACCTAGGTTTAATAGGTTTACCTATGTTTACTATGATTATTAGGTTTACCTAAGTCAACAAGTGCAACCATAGTCAATCATGCTCAAACTAGCTCAACTATTGTCAACCATGGTCACTATGGTCGTACATACTTTAGTTGGTCAACCATGGTCAACCACATTTACTAATGTGGTTAAACATGGTCAACCCGCTAGCCCCATTTAATGCGCCGCAATTTATCATCTACATCCTTGGTCAACCATTGTTGACCATGGTCTATTAAGGTCAATCATGGTAAATCAAGACCAACCATAACCAACCATACTCAATCAAGGTCAACCTCAGTTGACCAAGCTCTACCTCGATAAACCATAGTCAACATTTTCATCCACGCCAACACTCTTCAACCTTTAATGTAATGATTACTGTAACATTAACATTGACATTCATGTAGGTCAACATTAATGTAACAATGTAACAATCATTAAATTAATGTAACATAAATACATTGTCACATTGATGCTTAACAACAATCATCCGTGGTCAAAATTTATAAATTATCTTCAATGTTAGTCAACCTCGTCAACCATGATCAACCATAAACAACCCTCGAATACCATGGTCAACTATGGTCAACCCTTGACAACCATTTTTAACCACAGTTAACCAACATGAACAATAATCAAACAAGGTGTATAAATCTGTCCCATGCATGTAGGCCATCTATTATCACAAGCACATTAGTTAATGTGGTTGTTATATACTCATCAATATCGTTATCCACCTTTTATATGTGAGTTAAATTATGAAAATAATCTCAATTAACATATACCAATCACATTTATTAATGTGATTATGTTAATAATTATAAGTAAATATAATTATGGAGTAGTCTTTAAGTTTGAATTTTTTGAGTTTCGGGTGGATTTTTGGTGAGAATTTGACGAAAAAATGTGTTCAAATCTTGATTTGTATTGTTTAAAGTGTTTTTTTGACTACATATATGGATTCAACACCCTCAAAAACCTCTAAGGCACTTCGATTGTGAAGAGTTCACCTGTCAAACTTGTGATTTCTATGAATCCCTGTCGGATTCTTGACAAATTAGATTGGAAAAAAAACTTGAATTTTTTTCAAAAAGTTGCACTTAAAGACTATTCATATAATTATAAATAAAGCGAGTAGTCTTTAAATGAAAATTTTTGGAAAGTTTCCCAATTCATTTTTCGATTTAATTTGTCTAGAATCCAACATGGATTCTTCGAAATGACAAGTTTGACAAGTGAACTCTTCACAGTTGAAGTGTCCTAGGAGTTTTTGAGTTTGTTGAATCCATATTTGTAGTAAAAAAAACCAGTTTAAACAACACAAATCAAGATTTGGTCACAATTTTTTTCCGTCCAATTCCAACTAAAGTACATATCTATTTATATAATTAGAGTAGCTTCAATTAAATATTTTAACTCGTCTTAACAACAACAACAAAAAACACACAATAAAATAATATTTTATGACATCATTTTTAAAATAAAATAAAATAAAATTTATTATAAACTAAATTAAAAACAACTCGCCAATAAATAAATTCATTACATATCTATCTATGTAATTAGAGTAACTCCCATTGAATCTTTTCTTTTAACCAACTTGAGAGTGACATACAAAACACAATAAAATAATATTCCATGCGATCATTTTGAAAATAAAAGAGAACAAAGTTCGTTATAAACTAATATAACTTGATGGTGACCTACAAAACACAATAAAATAATATTCTATGTGATCATTTAGAAGATAAAATAGAATAAAAGTTAATCAAAATGGATGGATTTCGTTATCCATCCTATTATCTATATGCATATGCATTTTCTATGATTTTGGCTCTTTCTATGATATTTCCTCATCAATACCTTGTACCCCATATACCCTATTGCCGGTCAATACAGCGTTAGGGTTGATTCCGTCGTCTTCGAGGCTGCGGCTGTAGAGCGGCGGCGGTGGCTGTGGAGGTGGAGGTGGGGGTGGTTGAAGGATGGCATCTCATATTGGATGGTCACATCATAAATTTGGTATTAATTCACAAATTGCTGCGCTGCGCACAGGCTTTGCATCGACCTGCTTAAGGCCGCTGTTACTTGTATGTGATATTAATGGTTGATGTTTCCAGCCTTCCGGCAGTTTTTAATTTAAATTCATTTATTTAAAATATATATAAAAAATATGTTATATGAAATGAATTTGTATTATTAATTTATGGTGTTATAATAAAATGTATTTACGATTAAAATTTTTTGATATAAATTTTTATGGTTAAAATATTTGTTATATGTTTTTAAATGATCTAGGTTTACTTTAAATATTAATTTTTAATAATTATTATTTTTTTGATAAAATTATAATTTAATTAATTTTAATGGTTTTTTTAGTTTTAACAAGTAGAGATGTAGAATGAAATGTTTTGATATTTATTATGTATTGATATTTATTAGTATTTAGTGCTGAAAATATTGATATCTGTAGAATATTGTTTAGGATAGTGAAAGCACTTGTTGTTTAGGGTAGTGAAAGCATTTTATTGACAATATTGGAAAAATATTGGCAAATATAAAAAAATGCATAATATATTATTTTTTTTAGAGTTTTAAAGATATAAATCAATAACAACATGAAATAAACACATTGACACATAAATATGTAAAATGCACTAATATATATGATGTAGTGGATGTAAAATAAAAATGATACATCAAATGTGATACCAAATCTTGTTGATCCCTGATAATTGTCTAATCAAGGACTCAAATGTGGAGAACCAATATAAAATAACATCACATATATAAAAGTATCTCATCATCATTAGTTATATGTAGAAAAAAAAAAAAAAACTAGCAACTATCTATTTGAGATCAGTGCACTCTCCCCCTTTTATCGGAAAACATGATGGGTTGTTTGTGAGGCGTGCCTCTAGCAGTAGAATGCCCTAACCATGCACCTAATGTCAAATAATCACTGTTGGGTATGGAGTTGTGCTCTCCTATATCTATGGCAGATAGTGCTGATGTTGACACTCCCACAATCTTCTCTTCCTCCTGCTCCTCCTCCTTGTGTTGCTCCTCCCCCAAGTCCTCCTCATCCTCTTGCTGCCCCTATTCTAATGGTTCCTCTAACCATGTAGGTGACTCCTTCAAGATGGGCACCTCAGAATCCACCCTCTATTGAGACAATACGTCAATATTGTCTAAGGAAATGAAAAAATGACCAAGACCAACAAGGCAAAATGGCAAAAAACCACAAAAAACACTTTTGTAGCTCAATGCCCGACGATTTTTTGAGAGAGCGAGAGAGAGAATAATGAGAGAGCTCCAAAAATGCACTGCCAAAAGGTACCAACTGATCCTAATACACTTTTTTATCAATGAGGCCTCTATTTTCTGCATTTACCATTATTTTCCTTCATTTTCCTCCTCACATGCAACCTATGACCTTTTACCTCCCTTTTCTCCTAATTTCCATTATTTTCATAAATAAATGTGCCAAAAATACTTTTTTCCTCTTTAATGCCTTAGCCATAGCCTTTTCCAATTTCCTTAGCCATAATAAACCATGTGAACACCCGCACTAGGATGTTTTTCCCAACATTTAACTTGGAATATGTGTCCCATCAACCGTGGTTAATATTTTAACTTTATTACATGGAATTTTCACGAGGGTTGTTATAGAAGAGGCACTAGTGATGGGAGTCCATTGGTTGGCAAAACTGTGAGGTCAATGTCTTCCCAAAGTTGTGAAAAACCCTAATTTTGTGATCCTGAATAAGTGCCTAGAAAAAACCAAGAAATTTATGAAGGACCATGCACCCATCTGCAAAAATATGGCCATATGGCCAAAGAAATAGGAAATAATCCAATGGATCCAATCCAAATGGTACCCTAATGGACCCATCAAAATTTAGTTACGCGCCAAAGGTTTCTTCATGGTAATCTTTCAAGATCTCATGCAACGAAATAATTTTTTTGAAATTGGACCATATTTTATGAATAATGCAGGGTTATTCCTGCGATTTTGGGAGGAGTGTTATAATCCTGAGAAAGAGAAATTTTTGGCAACTCCAATATGGGTTTGCCTAATTTCACTACCCGAGGACTTATAGAAACCTTACATTCTAGAGGGAATAAGAAATTCCATAGGGAAATTTGTTAATATCTCAGAAATCACCAAAAGGAGGAGACATGAAACATATGCGAAGATATGTGTCCATATGAAAATCTCGTAGTTGTTCCGAGAGTCAATAGATTTGGAGTACCATGATTCAATCTAGAATCAACTTTTGGATTATGAGCATGTGCCTTTCAAATATTTTCGTTGCCATGAATATGGCTACTTGTTCAGAAATTTCCAACTCATAGTGGTGGAAGAACAACAAGTAAATGACAAAATGGATGAAGAGGTTTTCTATATGGTGGGATCGCACAAAGGAAAACCGTCTAAATCTTCGCCTAACCCCTCAACGCCTAGGTGGACCCATATGACACAGGCTCCGACTCAGAATCAAGCTTGAACCATGCAAACTTAGTAGAGTGGAAAACAAAGCACTACTTAGAAGTCATTGGGAGAAAACTCATTTGTGGCCCTTGGAAATATGGAGACCAACGAACCAACAAATCGATATGAAGCACAGATGGTTATTCAACTAAGGGACATGGCGCAACAACAAATTAAAGACGGAGAACAAATTGTAACACCCTCCTCCCACATTTATCCAAGATAACCGATCCACTCGGGTAAACATGTGACGATAATCTACTGTGATGTGATTCAACTCCCCATGTATAGTTAAGGAAGTGGAAATGACATAATGAAACTAAACTGACCTTCCACACATGCTACAGAACCTTCAGGATCCAACCAACCCTTCAAGGTGACCAATCCCAGAAGCAACTTGACATTTCACTGATCTGGACCATCAGTCACCCCCATGAAAATCCATGCATGCGACTAAGGCCTTCCAGTCTCTCCCACAACAATGCATGCCAGCGACTGTGGAGTTTTCCAGGAATTTTTGTGCCAGGGACCTCGAATTTTGAGCCATTTTTTCAGGGCCAGGTCTCAGGCCACTACCCAGAACTCCATGAAATATTAGGAAATGAATAATAACAATGAAATAAAGATAATAATGCAATCATTGGTGCAAGTACTTGATCCAACCCTTACTATCCATGAGAATAATTTTGTCAAACATGTCACAAATATGTAATCTATAGGCCATAACAACATATCTGAGCATAGGGGTATCATACTTATTTGAGATTCGTAAAGAAGCATTTTTTCCATATCACGATAGTTGCATTGTCATCTATTAGGACATATATACATTGTACATTCATTTGCTAATAAAAATATTATGAGAACCATAAATCAAGTATGTCATAAAACATACTCATAACCAACATATAACCAACAAAAATAACAAGGATATAACAACCATAAAAGTCACATATCAACCAACACATTTACACATGAAATACCAAGGAGAAGATGCTCTTATTAATGAATGCAAAATCCAATAAGGTTTGGGACTTCCACGAACCACGCGACCATATATTGGCTGAACCAAATATTTCTTTCAACCAATCACCCTTGTGCCATATTCTAATCATGAATAAATGACTCAAAACCAAACCAAACCAAGCTTCATCAGTCTTTACCGCAATCCTCACTAGATCACTAGGCCATAAACAAGAATGGATGCCATCAGATTTATCCACCTACACCGTGAGTAATTTGCATGCCTCCTAGTCTCTGTAGTTTTACCATATATCCCTCCTTTCATTGTTCGAGTATGCTTAGGCCTAATCGAGACTCCACCCTCTATGCTTTACCTTATATTTCTCCATTCATGAGTAGAGTAATTCTAGGTTTGATCGATGGAAAACATATCTAGGCTTCACTGTATATATGGTCATTCACTAGTCGAGGATTGCTAGGCCTACCGAGGCACACAAAATCTGCCTTTACCACAAACCCACCTTCTTCAGTTCAGGGATTCCTAGGCCATATGTTCTTTATTTTAAAGGCCACCTCACTCAGTTTCAAAACCATATGGAAATCCAACTCATCCAAATACAATAGAACCCACCATACCATGGCTATCTAGAAATACAATAAATCCACCTACAATGGATACTAGTCAATCACATGATCAACATATTTAACATACTTCTTAAGCAATGAAACATGGAAAACATCATGGAATTTCACTTTTAGAGGTAGTGAAAGTCAATAGGGTATTGGTCCAATCCTTTCAAGAAATTTGAAAGGTCGACAAAATTGAGGTTCCAACTTGGCACATGATCTGATCCTCAAGGAGCTCTTCTTGGGCTTGATCCGCAAGAATCCATGTTCCCCAATCTAAAACTCCTTAGACATCTAGTTCCGATTTTCATAACTTGTTTTCTTTTCTTGTGTTTCCTTTATATTCTTCTTGATTACCTGCATTACCTGTTCCATCTTTGCTAACATATCATGTCCTATCAACACCCTGTTCACTCAATCACTCCAACTGATGGGAGTATTGCAAATCCACCCATAGAGTGCCTCAAACAGACTCATCCTTAGTGATTAATGATAACCATTGTTGTAAGAAAATTCAACCAATGGAAGGTACTCCTCCCATCTCATTTGATGATGCATCATATACCTCCACAACATGATCTGTACTTATACATGAATGCAACGGAATATAGATGTAACCATAAAAATTGTTATGCGGATTAATCCCTCTTGCGGACAAGAGCGATCTCCCTAGTATTCTACGAATAGCTAGAAACAAACATCCATTTGGAAACCTTTTTATCTAGACTAATTGCAATTCAGAATTATTATAAGCAAAGAGAGAGGACATGCCCCTACCTTGAAATTCAGCGCTTGATGCAGTATTTTATCCAGTCGCTCCAAAGAGGCTTCTCTAGTAAGTATAACCTGCAATCAAAGACAAGACAAAAGAATCAAAGCATCTGCAACATATAATAATCAAGAAAAGCTAATCCAACTTAGTGATCAAGGAGTCTAAGTATTGATGTTATTAAATAAGCACAAGAACAACTCATTGAGAAAAAGAGATCCATATGTATTATATTGAATGAAAAGAGTAACCTTACAACCTGATGCCTTGATGTTGTACATGTTTCTCCCAGGGTCCTGAATAATCGTTCCTCCTTCAATTTGACAAGCCTTCCTCTCTGAATACTAGCATAGAGTTATTGACATAAGGGTGTGATCATTCTCATGCCAAAAATAACTAGTGTAGAGAATATTCTCTCTTGGGAATTTCTTTAGCAATTACCATATACAAGCTTCAACATCTACAATCTACCCTTGAGACTGAAACATGAGCTCAATTTATAGGGGAATGGAGGTAGTTTTAGTTCCATGAAGAGGGGGATGGATTCCTCTCATGAAGGTATTTGAGCTCCATATACCAAGGGATAAGCTCCATGAGGGGAGGGATAAAGCTCAAACTGATCGCACCTCTAGAAGCTTCCAGTCGGGAGAATATTCAACCAACTATGCTTCTAGAATTTAATTTTTATTTAATTTGATTTTTTACAGGGGTCTGTAGGTTTTAGTAGTAGAACGTGCGGGGGATGCCATAGTTGATAGACCAAGTATCCGCGAACTCGTAGGAAAAGGCTAGAAAAAGTGCGGAGGTAGACTTTTAATGGTTTTAAAGGGATTTTATCCAATTCCAAGACTTCATTTAGGAACATTAGGGTTTTTTACTTCTAAGGGAGCATGATATAGGTGGTGATAGACTTATATGGACAGTCAAATATCATGGTGAAAAAATAAATTGTAACAGATTTCCCCCAAAAGTGTGATGTCTGAGGTTGTTCTGAAGAGTGAAGTGCTTTATCATTCCGAGGATTGGATTGTGGACACACCAGTCAAAAACCTATAAAAAAATTCAATGCATCTATATATATATCATCGCTGAGGTAGGCATTCCCATACTCAGATCAAAACTAACTAAATGTTATAGTACATAAATGATTTTAATATTACATCAGGAGTAGACACATTATGGGTGCAACCATTTGTCATAAGTAGTCTACTACATCATGAATAATAAAACTCCTCGCAGCCTGGATGGTGGAAACTAGATCTAGGGTCTTGATTTCTGCTTTCCCAAACTAGTACGATTCTATCCATGCGATTGATTGTGTCGAAGTTGAACATGGTAGAAGCAACTTGATTACCGGTCAATGATGTGAATTGTTAACAAGTGTGAAAGAAACCACCAATAATGACAATGGCTCTTAAATTACTCCAGTACAATCTATGAAGTGTGAATGAATGATTTGCATTCAAACACTCATAGAATCATCTGATCGAAGGTCAATGATGCAAACATGTCGTCGAAGGCAAGAAATATGCCATTAGCGCATGAAGATCCCAAGGTACTGATAGGATTCTAGATCAACTTTCTAGATGATGAGCTGACGTTCATAGAAAGTGAGTCGTCACAAGAAATCCCACGACATGAAACCATTAGATTAATTTTTGAAGAAATATTTGCAAGGACTGACTCAGGGATGGTCAACACGAATGGAGACAAATGTTTGCAATGAATGGTATATTTGAACTCTCTCTTGAACACATAACAACACTGCAGATGGTTTGGCAGCAATTGACCTAAATCTAATACCCAGAAACCGGCTGAAGACTTTCAATGTGGTTTTATTAACTTTTAGACAAAGGATTTCCCAACCCAGGTACAAGTGTGACAAAGTGTCGTGTTCAAGAGTGGCATGCTTCTTTTTAAACAAGAGTGACAATTGGATCATTTTTCTCTCTTTTTCCCCCACCATTATTGACAAGTACCTCTTTATTTTTTACAAGCTTGAGGAGGATAAAATTTGCTTGTTTGTGTAAGCTCATCCTTTGGATGAGTCCATCTTAGTATTAAAATCGAACCCTAAGAAGGAGTGGTCCGGTCCTGTTTGTAATCGACAGGTCCTTTACTGTTAAATTTTAACCAGTCCAGTATAGGAGAAACTTGGCATTTTTCAGTTTTAGGGAGTCAAAAGAAAATCATAAGTAAACTCCATGATTTTTATTTTTCATAAATTTAGTCTCTCAGGCCCGAAAAATGATAAAATAATGCAGGAGAGAACTCTATTGACCATACTTAGTCAACGTATACCTTTTTCGTAATTAGTCCATTTTAGTCCATAAAAAGGGGTAAACTTATACTGAAGGGACGACTGTTCATTTACTTTAACGAGTTCGAATAGTCAAGTACTCGGCAATATTTTTATATTTAGAGAGTTTGAAAAGGGATAAAAGAGAACTCCAGGGTTTCACTTTTTCGTAATTTTCAAGAGCCCGAAAAAGTGATAAAAGTATACTCAGTTGGCTGACTTTCAATTTAATTTACGAGTAGGAAAAGACAGAAATAACTTGGCATTTTCATGTGTTTTACGAGAATGAAAGATAGAAAAATAATATCGGGATTTTCATGAGTTTAATGATTCTTGAAAATAATAACCAAAATGGACTCAAGATAGGTTTCATTTTTATAAAATCTTGAAACATAGGAAAAAGTATGCTTGAGAGTGGTTTGTTTCATTTTTACACAAGCTTGAAACAAAGGAAAAAATCATGCTTGAGATAAGTTTCAATGCCCCCAAGCATAACTTGCAAGAGCATATGCCCCCCAAGATTCATTTCATTCACCTAAGTAGAGCACTGGTTACTAATAGTTGGATGGAATAAAGGCTCATTTACGAGATCATATGAAAGACTCGACTTAATCAGGAGAGGATTTGTTTCATTTTGTTAACAAGCTTGACACGGGAAAAGAACTATGCTCAAGGAACCTTGTTTCATTTTTTAACGAGGTTGACACAAGAAAATGAACTATGCTCAAGAAGACATGTTTCATTTTTTAATAACGTGGACATAGCAAAAGGAACTTTCCTCGTGATGAACATATTCATTTTTTAAAGAGGTTGACACAGTAAGAGGAACTCTCCTCGTAACCTGATTCATTTCTTAACAAGGTTGACAAAGCAAAGGAACTCTCCTCAAGGTGACCTGTTTCATTTTTTAACGAGGTTGGCATAGGAAAAGAACTATCCTCATTTATTGATTCAATTTTTAATGAGGTTGACACAGGAAAAGAACTATCCTCATAAGGGTTTGTTTCATTTTTTAACGAGGTTGACACAGTAAAAGAACTATCCTCATAAACATGTTTCATTTTTTAACGAGGTTGACATAGTAAAAGAACTATCCTCAAGGAATCTATTTCATTTTCAAACGAGGTTGACACAGTAAAAGAACTATCCTCATAGACATGTTTCATTTTTTAACGAGGTTGACACTGTAAAAGAACCATCCTCGTGGGAGCCTGTTTCATTTTTTAATGAGGTTGACACAGTAAAATAACCATCCTCATGGGAGCCTGTTTCATTTTTTAACGAGGTTGACACAGTAAAATAACCATCCTCATGGAACATTGCCATGGTTTCCTACTGGAAGAAAGGCAAGGGACACTCCTCGATCATGGCTTCCAAGAGGTCTTGATTAGAAGGAAGAACTGTTCTTTGGAAGGAACCTATGTCAAGGAACTCAATAGGGATAAGAACATCGTGTTCAAATTCCCCCATAGGGTTTACCATGTCAATTACCAGATCTAAGTCAAAGGAATTCGAGCATACAGTGAGAGGCTCGCTTGCATCGGTAACTAAAAACATGGGACTGGTTGCCACATAATTACCCATGGCGGGGTAGTTACCACTTCCGTATAAGGAAAATTTAGGGGTGTCGGATTATTGGTAGTCGAATCAAGATTAGCGAACGAAAGTTGGTCAATAGTCACAATGTTTCCATTGTGAGGGAAATACATCACGCAAAAGAGTGTTGATACAACAGCTTTCATTGCATAGATATAGTCTCGCCCAAGGAGAAAATTGAAATCCAAAGGGCCTCAGACTACCTTAAGGTCAATATAGATAGTTTTACCTTCCAAGGTAATAGGAAACTTAGGAAGGATCCCTTAAGGTTCACTAATGGTTCTGTTAAAAGCTCATATATTCTGTGTAACAGGCACAAGCAGAGGGGAACCCAAAGCTTACTAAGAAGTTGAGGATAAAATACTAACAGAAGCACCTTCATCTATATTTGTGTGACGCACATTCTTACCACAAGCCTTCACAATGATTTGGAAAGGGATGGAGGAAGGAAGATGAGGTTCTGTCAGTCTATTCCAATCAAAGGAAAATACCTCAGTACTTGGAGGGGGTTCTGTAGGAACATGTGAAATGATCCCTGGCATAGAAGAATCTGATGTAACAAGAACTTGAGTGGTATGAATTTCAATCTCTATAGGGAGAGTGGGATCGACTAGATGTGAAATCAAGTCGACCACTTGATCAACTAATGGATCATCAACCTGACTGTTATGAGGTTTAATCTTCAATGGAAGAGCGGGATTGACTGTACTTGGAATTAAATCAATCACTCCGTAAGTTGACGGTAGGTTGGGAGAAAGTTTACGGCAACCCATTGGAAGTTTTTGTTGTGGAATAGTAAGGTTTTCCAACAATTTTGAGGCTTCATCCATGTGAGGGAAAATGTGAGTTTGATGACTCCCTTTGCATAACCTACAAGGAAACCTAACTTTACCCTTTTTCCCAGGAACCTCACAATCACTGGTTGATGGATCAATAGTAAGTTGATGAGAATTTTTAGACCATACTTCCAAGTCCTTAGGAATACCAGGACAATTGATAAGGAAGTGGTCACCCTTACAAAGCTTGCATGAGTATTTGGGTTTACGATGCATGTTGTGGATTTCCTCGACATTACTAACACTTACAGACATGGTTGTTTGGTTAACTTCTTTCTTATCTTGCTTCTTCTTCTTCTTCTTCTTAGCCACCTGGTTACTAGCGTCAAGGTTTTTACCAAGCGAAGAAGAAGAAATGGAGAAATACATGTTGGGCGAAGAAGGTGATGGGTCAACATGAGGTTGGTGATGTTGAGATGGTGAAATCTGTTGAGGTGGAACAATTTGAGTATTCGAGGCTAATGAAGTTGAAAATAACCATACCGGTATACCTATGGTAATCCAGGTAATGACAATGTAGCCATATAAGGAGGACCAACATTTCCAAAGCAAGAAAAAGTACTAGGATTCTCATTAAGAGGGGTTCCTTGGTTGGTAAATTCCGGAACAATTGCCATTAGATTCAACTTCAGTGAATTTTATTAACAATTTACAAATATTAACAATTCAAATTCACAATGCACACCTAAGGTCTCTAAAATGTAAAAACAAACAAATGAACATGCGCTATCAAATCTAGGAGTCAAACCACACACAAACAATATGTTTCAAAAATAAAAACACTAGTTGGTGATGAAATCCAACGTCGCGGAAATTAATGTGGAAAACTGGCGGTTGGAATAGTTACCTTGACAACCTACTTAATGAAATAGTCACTATGCCATCTCGAAGTGAAGAGTACCCTCTGGAAAGTCCAAGTGAGTCTAGTCAACGTCTGTTCCAGGTACAGTGGGACCTTCCCTCTACCGTCACCTTCAGAAAAATCCTAAATATTATGGCAACTAAGGTCACCAACGGAGACAAATGCACCTGGGGGAACCCTCTACGACCCGATATATGCGCAAGGGCAGAGTATCAAGCTCAATCCCCTTGAAGGCTCCTCGACTTGGTAAATCTGAGGTTTGCCAACAAGTGACCCCAGGCTCTTCAATAATGGTTAATCTGAGGTTTACCGTTTGTATTATGTGCACATCTTCTATCTTTTCCAATGAGATAGGTACGATTACCTCACTGGGTCTGACATGATCTCGTGCTTGACTCTTTTAAGAAGAGCTTCCCATAGCACAATTGTAATAATTCGATTTTTTCCTTACCGCAAGATACTATTGTTTGTTTAGTTGCTTTGGAAATTTAACTACAACCTATTCCAAAGCACTAGCCTAAGCTAAATTGGTGGAAAGAGCCCTAGAAAATGTAAAAATTTCTAGATGAATTTTATTTAGTGCTATGTTATTTGGGTTGTTATTACTCAAAAGGTAAATGGATATGAAACCAATGTTGTTATGACCTGACCCAAAATTGAATGCAATCGAATATGATAATGCAATCTTTTCAATTCGATGAATCCTAACTAAAGTAAGGAGAGAGATTCCATTCACTTCCAACAATGAAAAAATTGATAAATAAGAGAAAATATAACAAATTCTCTAATGCACCAATTTTAGAAAGAAAAACTAATGCTAATCAATTCCAATTTTTATTTTTATGTTTTTAAAACAAGCATAAAAACATGTAAATTCAAATCAAAGAAACTGATTTAAATCTACGATTGATTTTTCCAAAATGTAAACTATGCAGTTGTAATCTATGCACAATTCACTTGAAAACTATGCAAATGTAATCTATGCACATTTTTCATTCATATTCTGAAAATGAGAATTCTAATTATGCAAATGTAATCTATGCAAGATAATTCTCAAACACAAGATGATTCCAAATCAGCGAAAAAAAAACAAGACTATTCTTCTTCACTAATGTAATCTAAGGAACCAACCAAGAGTAAGTAAAGAAAATTGGGTGATAATTCCAAAGGTCAAAAGTGAAAACACTCAAAGGTGATTAACACTCATACACAATTTAGCCCCCCCTGGCGAATGAGGGGGAATTTTTTTTTCAAAAAAAAAGGCAAAAGGATGTAAAAATATTTAAGAAACTAAGACAAACATTGAAGAAATGACAAAAGGAAATCAAATTAAGAATTTCTCAAAAATGAAAAATTCAAAACACCCAATTAATTGAACAAAGACTGATGAGACTGTAAATGGATCGAGGCAAACTTGAAGAATTATGTTATCTGGTTGTAAAAAGAGAATTTTAATTTTTTCAAAAATTTTCCAATGGTCCATAGTTTGTAATGGAGAACAAAGCGGTACCACACTGTTTTGAATTAAGAGTTGCGGAGGTTCCCGCATTGTTTTCTATTGAAAACCGCAGAGGCAAGGAAAAACTATGAAAAAATAAATAATCAGCTTTCTTTTTTAGGGATTCTTAAAAGTTATCTACCCAACCTGTTCTTAGACAAGTCAAAATCAGAAAACTCTAAAATTCAAAATGAAAATAAAGAGAGAAAACTAAGTTCTATTCCCCAGTGGAGTTGCCATTTTGTTATGTGGATTAATCCCTCTTGTGGACAAGAGCGATCTCCCTAGTATTCTATGAATAGCTAGAAACAAACATCCATTTGGAAAACTTTTTTTTATCATAAATACCAAAATCTAACTATTATAAGCAAAAGAGAGGACATGCCCTACTTTGAAATTAATCTTCCTCCCAATGTTCATGGTACTTCTTTATCCAAATACCTAAAGAGGCTTCTCCAAGAAGTAGAACTTCAATAATCAAAGACAAGGAAAATAATCAAAGCATTCAAACAATAATAATCAAGAAAGGTTCAAATTATATTAAGAGGCCCAAATATTAGATGTTATCCAATAAGCACAAGAACAACCTGCACAGAAAAAGAGATCCATATGTATTATCTTCGAATGAAAAGAGTAACCTTACAACCCGATGCTCGATGTCGTGCGTTTCTCCGGGTCCCAAAAATCGTTTTTCCTTCCGTTCTCAGTGCCTTCCTCTTTGAAACACGCAGAGCAGAGACAGTGGTGGTTTATCTGGCCTCATGCCAACACAACGGGGAAAAAAAAAAGAGACAGGCGGCTCTCAAATTTCTTCGCAACTACCAAAGCCACAACATCTACAATCTACCCTTGAGACCGAAACATGAGCCTGAATGATAGGAATGGAGAAAGCTGGAATCGTTGAAGAGGGGGATGGATTCTCTCATGAAGGGATTTGACCTCCATGGGTCAAGGATAAACCCCTATGAGTGGAGGAGCAAGCCCGAATCGATCGCGCCTCTAGAAGCTCGTGCTTGGGAGAATATTCGACTAACTATGCTTCTAGAATTTAATTTTTCTTTTATTTGACCTTTTGTTAAGCCACAGTCAGTAGCAGAATGTGGGGTTGCCACAGCTTTGCAGACCCAAGTATCCGTCTAAACCGTTGAAAAAGGCTAGAAAAAAGTGTGGAGGTAGACTTTTAAGGGTTTAAAGGAATTTTCCAATCCCGTGACCGCTTTGGGAACACAGTGCCTTTGACTTAAGGGAGCACACAATATATGTGATAATTATATAAAAAGTAAATAAATTTCACAGAAAATACCGTGTAACAAACACAGTAGATTGGAATAAATAAAACTTCATTTGAGTAATATCAAATCACCGAAATATGCTTACATACAAAATGAAACAGTCCAGCTGAAGTATATATAAGCTACATCAGCAGGAAGTGATGTAAAAATAAGTATTCCCTCTTAACCACAGTTAAACAGCGTTCAAAGGCTATTTATTATCGAGAAACAATGAAAAATCACAAACATCCAAAAACATAACCCTAGGAGATAAATTGCCAAAATCAGGGACCTGCTAGGTGCAAATTGGTGCATCAAATTATGGGTCAGAATTTGCATACGATTGTCGTTTGACACACACGTATACCTTCGTTAATATAAATATTTACATATGAGGAAGTTAAAATTTCTATCAAAATATGTGATATTATTTTCCATTTTTCCAAAAAACGTCATTTAGGCCTCAAAATGGCTCGTAAGTACAAGCACCAAAAAATTGCCAAAAATAGTAAATTGTGCTAGAATAAGAAAACTAAAGTTTTAAAGACAGCACGCCAAAGAACGTATAATGAAAGGGTGCCACCAATATCCACACCTAGATAATCCTCTTCAGGATGCATTTAAGTCCCATTGTGTTGAGTGCCTACATGAGATGGGGAAACTTTTACGTAACTTTATCTCACAGCATTGTATAAATATATTCAAATACTATCAATATTATATCATCACATGCATTAATATTGGGGTAAAAAAATGAAACCCTGCCATTATATTGGCTATATAACCTATGGTTATGTATTTTTTTTGTTACATAGAAATATGTATAATTTAAGGTATTGTTTTTTTTTATTTTTTGGGCCAAGTTGTTTGGAAAGGAGACATGAGGGATCATTAAGCACATGACATCATTCACATGGAAACAACTAAGGGATTCACATTACAACAAGCCGTGCTTTGCTGCAAGGGGAGAGCGGGATTCGCAATGCAACAACTCTAGGATTCGCATTGCATCAAGCTCGGTGTTTTGCAGGTGTTTGGCAAGGGGAGAGTGCATGAGGGATCATCACACTTAACCAATCGAGGGATTTTCATTGCAAACAACCGAGGGATTCACATTGGCAAAGAAGATGAAGCTAAAAGATTTGGCAAGGAGAATGGGATTCATCAAGAAACAACCGAGAGATTCGCATTGCAAAAAGCTGGTGTTTTGCAAAGCCTGGAAAGGAAAGCACAGATGGGATCATTCGCATTACAAGTAGGTGAGGTGATTCACACTGCAATGTCGAAAGTTTTTGGGGGAATGGGAAAGGGGAGCGGATTCATTACTGTGTGTCCAGGTATCCAGCATTGTAAAAGTTGGTGTTTTGTTGTAGCCCACCAGTCAGCAATGAGGGAAGAGGATTCGACCGAGAAAGAGCATGCATTTGACAAATGCAATGGAGAGGGAAAGAGCATTCGTCTTTGGATATGAGAGATAAGTTCCAGTCTGAGAGAGGGAATTTGAATGTGAGACAAATCTTTAGAGGGCCTTGAATGATTTCTGCACTTCTGTCAACACATGCCACTACCTTGATTAATTAATTCGAGCATCTACCGGAAGTGTAGGAATTTTCTTGCTTTATCGATCTTGCTATTCAACTTGTAACCATGTAATTTTCTATTGTCCCCATACCACGAAGATATTGATCCAAGTTGTTATCGTATGAGCATATTGATTTCACCATGTTTCCACCAAACGAAATATAGATTGAGCTAGTAGAAGTACCCGTATGATAGAGTTCAACATCAAATGATAACCGAGAGAGTGAGTACCCTATCAAAACATACCCCGAAAGAATTTGTTCCTATTTTCCTTGCAAAACACCGGGGTATGATCCTTATGTAGGCAGGGTGTGTAGGCCTATCATCATGCTCTCAAAACAAGCCACCAACAAGCCCGTGATGGTCATACCTTTATTTTTTTTTTTTCTCGATGGTCATCAAACCTTGGTGGACCATTGTAGCTATTATATATGATTTTCCTCATTTTGTTTAAAATACAAGTTTTCAGATCAAAGGCACCAAAACTAAAGTAATTTTGATCATACCTATTCTCATGGGACTATACATCTTGAGGGTTCCTTGCTGGGGTGGTGTAGTATTTCAACATTCAAAAGGGAAGCCACACCTCTGAAGCAAGACAGACATTATCAAAACCACGTTGTTTAAGTCACTAATACTCACACCACACCAAGATTTTGTGTAGCAATGCGCCCCATGATATTCATGGTACTTGTCATGAATAAAAATGTTGTCTTTCAAAATAAAGACTTCGTGTAGTGGTTTCATTTATGGTCTTCATGGTGAAGAATGGCTTGTGTATCACCAGCAAATATCCCCTTCAAAATCCGGATATGTGCCCCTTCTAGAGTAGCAGGAGCCACCAATGCATGTTGTTGTATGCTCAGGAGGTAAATGTCATCCAGACATGATTTTTCTTGATACTACTGCATCAAACTGTGGACCATTGAAACATATATCACATGATTTTCTCATTTTTTAAAAACATGTGCTGGGGACTGTATGGCACCAAAACTCGTTTTCTTTTGGATCTACTATATATTCTTCATGGACCGTATACTCCTTGAGGGTGCCTATTGATGGTGGTTTCATTTTTTTCAAAAATTTTGTTCCATGCCTTCTTATGGAGAAATATACACATCACCAAACCATCAATGTTTAAGTCACCGATACTTGCATCGTCACGTGATCATCACCAAGGTTCGTATAACATTTTGATCATGATCTTCATGGTGCTCTTCATTGGTGTAATCAACACTTCAATATTCTTCAAGTTCTTGGCAAAAATTTCTTTGGATTAGACTCACCATTCATGTCTTTATCCATCAAGCTTTGTATGGATTTCAAGGGTGTGTTCCACACCCTCTCCTGTAAAGAAGATGCACATCGTCAAAATTCCAGAACCAAAATTCTATACTTTCTTCATGCTTTTCAAAGGAAGAATAGGGACTTCCTTTGGAAGTTCTTTTTTGTCATAACCTCCAAATAATACAAGAAATGCCCCTTATTATGATGTTCCCCAACATAAAGACTTTTGCAAAGAAGTTTCATTATGTGCTCATGTTGAAATTTATTTGTGCGGTAATTAGTGTTTTCCCTCAAACTTTGTTTATGGGACCCCTTCTGCTGTGTGAGGTCTATCATCATGCCCTCAAGGTGCCGTTGATGCTGTCATATTCATATTTTTTTTTTTTCTTGATCGTCATCATCAAACTCAGGAAGACCAGCTTAAGCATATTGTTATATGATTTTCCCTCATTTTGTTTAAAATACAAGCTTAGATAAAGGGCACCTCAAAACTATCTACTTTTGATTCCGCCTACATTCTCAAAAAATTCAATATACCCTATGAGGCCCCTGTCATGGTATTCAACGTATTCAAAGGGTGTTTCACACTCTCTCCCGTAAAAATATACACATCACCAAAACCATCGTTGCTTAAGTCACTAATACGCATATTGCTCACCAAGATTTTGTGTCACGCAATGCAAACATGATCTTCATGGTGGCCTTCATTGCACAATAAAAATGTTGTCTTCTTCCAAAAATAAAAGACTTTGGTAGTGGTTTCGCCATGTTCTCACCGTAAAAATCTACTGTGTGGTCATCAATGTTGTCCCCTTCAAACTCCGTATTAGATATGCGCCTGCTGCACGGGCCTATCGTCATGTTGTTGTAAGAAGCGCATGACCTGTTTTTCTCTTTGATGGTCACCATCAAACCTGCATTGTGTCAAAACATATTATATATGATTTTCCTAATTTTTTTGGAACGGAAAGTTTATAGGGTCAAGGGTGCCAAAAACTGCTCTCTTGGATCAGACATTCTTCATGGGACTGTATACATCTGGAGGGTGCCTATTTATGTTGTTTAATTTTTTTCAAAGTTTGTTCCATGCCTTTTGTATGGAGAAAGATGACACATAACCAAACCCATAAATATTTAAGTCACCGATACGTGTACCATCATGTGACTGTCACTTCAAGATTTCGTATAACATTTCTATCATGATCTTCATGGTGGCCTTCCTCGTTGGTGTAATCAACACCGCCATATTCTTCAAGTTATTGGCACAAATGTTCTTTTGGCTTAGACTCACCATCAATGTCTTTTCCATCAAGGTTTTTATGGATTTCAAGGGTGTGTTCCACACCCTCTCCTAAAGAAGTATGCACAACATCAAAAATCCTGGTCCAAATCTTCAAACTTTTCTCATGCTTTTCAAAGGGAAATAGGGACTTCCTTGGAAGTTCTTTGTCATAACCTCCAATGCCACAAGAAATGCCCCTTATTATGATTTTCTTTATCATAAAGAGTTTTGCAAATGGTTTCATCACTACAAGGAAAAGACCTCTATCAGAGGCTACATAATTGCAGGTTTTAAAAGATAGGGGCCCCACAAACACAAAAAGTGATGACACAACATTCGTTTTCCCTAATGGAGATTTTGGTGGAGTCGAACAAAAATTTCAACACAACTAAAAAAAATTGGCGGCCGAAGGTTCTTACTTAATGCTTTTCTTTCTCATCGGTGCGCTAATCGGTGTCAATGCACCATTGCGTTTACAATGAACACACCGGGTAATCGTAAACCTACCAAGCACCGTGATGGGAAAAAATTTAGGATGCCCTGTGGCATTTAGAAACAATCCGGTGTGTGTTAATTACGCTGCCTTATGTCGAAGGTGCATGCACGAGTCGTTAAGGTGTAAAATTGCACCGGACGCACTATAGGTGATACAAAGCACCGGGTCGTCGGAATTGGTATCGTATTTGTGCAAAGGCCCATAGGTCATATCAACGCACCGGTGTATTATTATTATACAAATGCATCGCGCGCGTAGTATCACATAAACACACCGAGCATGTTAATTGGTATTGGTATTTGTGATGTGCCCATAGGTCGTAGGTGAAAACACACTAAGGAGCAAGCCACATAAACGCACAAAAGGGCAGATTGCCAATAAATGCACCCTGCCAAAATTAAATGCATTTAAAAGGGCCCATTATTAAAATGTGTAATCGGTGCGCATTATCATGCAAACGCACCTCAAGGTACGTAACTAACATGCACCATCACCATTTTTTACTAGAAAACATCGACTCGTGATAGTGCAATTATTGTGATTTTTGTAAATTCATTATTCATCAAAAGCTCTATTGCTATATTATAAAAGATTCATCAATTAAATTATTAGTGCATTTAATAAGATGTCAGATTAATTTGTTATATCATATCATCATTTCTATCTCTTCATTATTATATAGTATTTAATCATCCATATATTTAATCGTTGGTGTTACATTTTTACAGCTAATGGAGAATGCAATAGAATAAATTAATATATATATATATATATATATATAATACACTCTTAGTCACAAATGGATTATTGGTATCTATCCGTTCTTCAATGTGACACTATGTCCATTATATTAAACAAAATGTTTGATTTCACGTACAAGTATTTCAAAAAAATACACTTTGTTTATATCCTCAAACATATCGATCATCATTCTTCGCTTGAATCAAGTACACGCCCGAGCTACTTCCATGACTTGGGTTATTTTGAGGAATGTTTTGCTCTCACGCGTTAATTGTTTTCTTCTTCACCTTCCATCTACAAACATAAAAATAAACGGTAATGAGTGTTTATACATTGGTGAGAATAATGAAAATTGCAATATTAAATAATAATAATCGTGTTAATAAATAGAAAATAAATGATGTACTATAGCAAGAATTGACTCCGTGTATATACACATTCTTCAAAACCAAATTTAATGTCATCATCTTCAACATTTCATTTGTTGGCTACTTCCATACTTTTTTTTCCTACAATTTTTATACCCCATAACAAATCATATATTTAATATAAAAGATTTTTTTGTCATATTAATTATAAAGTGAGCTTAAGTAAAACAAGATCGATTGATGCTTACAAATTCCATAATTAATTTCTACTATGCCACCATATACCGACAACCCATATTTAACCCAAATGTTCAATTAATTCGACCGATGGTTCTTCTTTGTATGTTAGCACCTATTTGAAGACATATCTCAATGATGATTGTTGTAAAACAACTTAAAATATACAAAAATGAAATCTAGTTAAGTTGTTATAAGGAAGTAACAATTACTCAAACGTAGATATCAACCTCCTTTTCTTCTTGTTGTCCGTTGTATGTGTTGAATGGGTTCCATTTTCTTTTCTTTTTCTACAATAAAATACTTGAAAATTAATATTTAATTTTAAATTGTTTATTTATTGTACCTCATCGAAAAAATTCAATGATTACATATTACATTTGAAGCACATTGTTGTTGAGATGGCCTCGCAGACAATTATGTCCATTTCTTTGACCATCTCGTTATACACCTTCAACATTCCCATCAAAAGGCTTCATATCACCATTCTTCCCTTGAGATTTTCATAATCTTCTTGAAAATGTAACATGACAATAAACTATTTAATTTTTATATTGATACCAAAAGTAAATATAACAAAAGAAAGTGTGGCAACTAAAAGCAAAATAATAGTTTACCAAAGGTTCTACAAACCTCGACCATTGGTTGAAGGTCCTTCTAATTGAACACAAACAAATAAGAAATCATTCAATAAGAATAACATTCGACCAAGCCAATTTATCCTATTGAAGTCGTAAAGAATTTGTAAGAGTGTACCATCTTTCCCAAAGCTTCGTGATTAACAAAAAGCTAAATAAATTAATCACCAACTCACCACAATTATGTTAATAGATTTATAGTTTAAAAAATAAATGAAAATAATTTGCAATATTATAATTCTTCCAAATACACAATAAATAAAAATATTAATTATATTTTTGCAATATTATAATTCTTATATTCCTTCAAAAGTGTATGTAATGGTAATTTTTCAAGAATCATTAAAAAATGTTTAATATTTGGTTTTTTTTTTACTTTCTAGCACATATATTTTAAATGTAGTTTTTATGTAAGAGTAATTCGTCCACTTGTTCCAAGTTTGAATGGAGCCTAAATTCTTCATGAAACAGTTTTTATTTCGTAAATAGTTTTTATCTTAAAGCTCTCTCCATAAAACTTAAACCAATAAATTAATAAAATCCCAACCTCACAAAAAAAAAAAAAAAACCAACTAATATACATTTCAGAGGAGCACAATGCAGTAAGTTTGACCGGAGATTCCACCAAGCTTCGAACTAAAGACTATCACCTCAGAGCAGCCAACATTTAAAAATATCAAATCGTGTCACGCTCACCATTTGCAAATAAGCCACTTTAGAAACCGTTGAAAAGGGCCACGTAATTACGCCGAAAGGCGTTCCCTTTGTTGGGTTTGGCCGGAATGTGCTTTCACGGAATAACTCATGAGCTTGCCATCATTCTTCGAGCGAATGAGAATGTGCCGCGTTCTCCGGTTCGACCTCGCGTGATGCTTTCATTCTCCACCTCGCCCACAATTCAAATACAAGCGATGTCGCTCTCTCTCTTACCCACCTCGTACGCATTTCGCGCCGAATGGAGTTCCTGACAGACCCCCGCGCCGCCGCTCAAAAGGAGCGATAGCCTCACACGATTTACTTCAAACCAAGAAATCGCCCGCATCTAGAATGAATGTTTCAATGCTGCCGTTAAATATGCAGATGCGCTTGTCTGCGGCTAACGCTTCTCTCCCACGAATGCTCAAACTCGCCATATACTGAACCGTTAAATGCGTTCATCCTCCAAGTCTTCACAGTTCGCCCGCAAATTACCACATAGACCCACGATCGCATCCTCTCGTTTGCAAATTTGCCAAATTCCCGAACGTACGGGGTCTCAGTGGATGTTCAATGTGCTCGAGCAAATGTGTTCAAATTTTGAATTTTTTACCCTTTTATTTATATACACGCCGGGGGGGGTTTCGATTGTGTGTCTAAAAGATGCACATTATTTTCAAGCTCCGTCATTATTGTAGCGGAAATTGATTCTATCGTGTATTGGAGATACGATCATTTGCTTATATGCTTTTCTCGTACTTTTTCAAATTCAAAGAAACAAAGAACGAGACGAGGTTTCTAACAAAACCTAGTTGAATTTCTCGCAGCATAAAGCTACTAACTGTGCATTTAACGATTAAGCCACAGATTTTAAATGCCTACCTTTAGAGGTTATGTTCGTAAAGCATACTTATATCAAGAGTACAAATAGTTGGGAAATCCTTCTAATTTTTAATAGTTTCGTTGATTATAGTAGCCCATTGTTCCTTCGTACATGTAGATTAAATGAGATGGCACTTCTCACTTAATTGGTTTTTCGTGTCACAGAGAAGAGCACAGAAGGGAGAAAGCAACGTTGTACGCTGCATTGTACCACCGTGCTCCTCAAGGAGAAGAGTCCATACCCCGATTATTTCATTTTCTCGCTGTCACTCTCCATTCGACATCGCCGAGACCCCCCCCTATCACTTCTTAGGAGGCAAAGCTACTAATCTGCATTTTATCGGATTAAGTGATTAGATTTAGCTATTTAATTTTAAAATGGAATACAAAGGGGAGGTTGCTTATATCTGCATTCGCGTCATTGCCCGACCGAATATATAATGGTTTATGTGGTTAGACAAAAGGCTGTGGATCTCGTGTCTTTTTGTGAAGGTTTTCGGGAACATTTTCTTGGATGTATGGAAATCATTTTTCGCATTAAATGTATACTTTGGTGTGTGGGATAGGCAAATGTTTGGCAAGTTACATGGAAATGGTGTGAAATACTTTCTCGTTTTGAATTTATAGATATTTCATCAGGTGGGAGAGGCTTATTGTTGCAGGCCAGGTGTGTGAAGCCCGTATAGTTCTTGCTTCGTCTTCGTTGATGGTTGAACAAAAAATTTTTTTCCTTTTCTTATCCGTTAACTTATAGATGGAAATTTCGAACGATATTATGTTAAAGGATTTCGTAATCCGGGATCGTATTTAGCTACTTGATTATATTATTCTGTGTAATTGGATTAAAAAAGATGGCATAGTGACCGAATTATCTTGAAATATTATAAAACATCCGCTTTTCGTAGGTGTACACGAAATGGGACTAAAGAGACATAGACCTTTTCTCGTGGCATTTATCTACTTCCTTGCTATTACATTGTTCCAATGCAACTAGAATATATATATTAAACTTATTTATTGTTGTCATATTTGGTAGATCATCTCCGTAGGTTATGTTCGAAAGCACATACCACTATATGTAATATACAAATAGTTGGGAAATCCTTCTAATTTTTAATAGTTTCGTTGATTATAGTAGCCCATTGTTCCTTCGTAAATGTGATTAAATGAGATGGCACTTCACTTAATTGGTTTTTTCGTGTCAAGAGAAGAGGAAGAAGAAATATATAAGAAGCACGTTGCACGTGGGGACAGCCCACCGTGCCTCAAGGAGAAGAGTCCATGATTCCGCTTTATTTCATTTTCTCGCGTTCACTTGCATTCGCCATCGCCCGTGCACTTTTCAATGGTATTTAAAACACGCAGATGAATGGTTTTTCTCATGTACTTTTTTGTTGCTTGTTCATCATTTGAGGTGTTTCGTTTTACCATGATCTCATACAGATGCGCTCTTTATCATCTAATGATGAAACACTTATGTAATTCCAAAACTATGGGTGCAGGACAGGTTGTGATGCTTCTAAACCAAAAACATTAAAAAATCCCTCAACAATAGTATCTCCCGCATATAAATATACATACATATTTTTTCTTATATTCTATTACATGTGATTGCAAACATCTTGTTGAGGAACCTCGGGATCTATAGAATACTAATTTCGTTGTTCTTCTATGTGTAAAATTGCTTGCCTCCTTTCTTTTCTTTACATACTTCTTTAATTATTTTGTACACCGATATCATTTCAAGTCGTTGCACGTCTTTTGCACTTTTTAGTTCTTTAGAAGTATTTTAGCCGTTGCATTGCCGTAGCCCTGTTAGAGCCATGTCAAAAAAAATTCTCCTCTCTTTATCCCGATTGTTGTGCATATATTTATCCTTTTTTTCACGTCTCTTTGCATTAAATTAGCAATCGCCTTTTTTATTCAATCTCATTATAATTTTACTGTATTAGATTACAATTTCAATCTCCACACTGTTTATTTAGATTACTTAAAGAGACAATGGACAAAAACGCCTTTGGCCACATTTTTCAAGATTTGGTATAGGTCATATGTATAGCCCATAAAATCCCATTTTCATTAATTTTGTTATATGCCTAATGTGCTTCCCCCATTTTAATTTTTTCCATTTTATTGTGTTGTCTTTCTTCTGTCCTGGCATACTTCTATGTGTTTGTGAATTAGTACTTTATATCAAGCATCCAAGTCTCCACTACCTATTTACTTTCCATGTGTGAGTTGTGTTATTTTCATGGCCTTTTTCATGGGTTGTATGGTTTCACTTGCACCACTGCACATTATCATGCCATTTTCTAGACCCAGAGATTAGTGATGTATGGATGATAGTTGATCATGAAACTATATTGTTTAAACAAAGGGAAAGCTTCAGATTTGATTGTTTTCATACAAATTTCAATTATGAAAAGCCACTTGACATTGCTGATCTTTATAGCACCGTTCAAAATTTGTTTCTACGATATTGCTACTATGAACTAAGAACATACCATGGTGCACATAATTGCCAATCCTCAACTTTATCCGGTGGGGAAATATAGATAGATGTTACCATCTTGAGATGGATAGTAATAAAATAAGATTCATATCATAATGTGTATTGTATTTTCACCGCTCGATCAAGGCCATTTTCTCACATAAGGATCAAGGAAATGTTTTCTCAAATTTGAAAATGTTGTAAATTTTTATATTAAGATTATTTTCTAATATATGAATAGCGAAATGCGTATTTATTTTAATATTTATGATATTTTTAATATTTTTTTAATTCATTATTATGGAAATGTGTTTTTGAATTTTTCAATTAAATCTCAAATTAGGTTAAGTTTTTTGTTTTTTTTTTGGGGGGGTTTCAATTTTTTTTTTGAACTATAAATAAATCTAAATGTGTGTTCTCAATTTTTCATTTTCTATAATTAGAATAGCTATGTTTTAATATATATATATATATATATATATATATTCACTATTTTATCTTTGGAAGTTATTTCTAAGATTTTTTTCCTTATTTTAAATTTTTTTGACATAAATACCTTTTGAAGTCTCTTTTTATCTTTTCTTATTTTAATTTTTCTTTACCAAAACAAATTGCTCAAGCTATGTCAATTATTACAATTAAATTGAATTGCGGTTAAGTTTATTATTGTCTAATAAGGTATCAATTAACCATGCTTATCCTAATTTGACCATTTATCCCTCAATTATCTCAATTTTCGAATTAGTCTAATTGGTTGTAACTTCACTAATCCAATAAATGATATTCCTATTTGTGTCATTTGCTCTAATTATATGATTGGACCATTTAGCTCTTCAAGACGCTTCCTCAAGGCGGGGCTTCTTCACCCGTTTCCTCGCGTAAAATGGGCAGTTCAACGAACTGCCTCTGTTGAAATCTTACTGCCTCCCCTGCGTCTTCTGCCTTTAACATGAATTGTATTCCATTTATGGTGGAACATTGGATTTGGCACAGAAAGTGTAAACGCTTCTGCCTATCTTATTAATTGACGCCGTATAGAGGACTTAAAGGCTTCCTCGCCGCATTGCTTTTGAACATGCAGGTTGTGAACACAACACTTCAATTGCCTCGTTAGATCCATGGCAACACTCTCCTCACCTACTTTTGGTTGTGTAAATATATCTCATTTTCCTCGCAATGCCCAATCTTTTCAGAGATGTCCGCTCTTTTATATCACTAATGAAAAAAAAAATACAATTATGTAATCCCAAAATTATAGGCAGTGCCAACATATAGTAGTAATGTAGCTCTATTTTCAATCAATGGGCCCCATTTGCTTGTGCGCTTATGTTTCAAACTCGTCATGTGTATCCGTCGTATCAAACATGATTTTCAATGGGTTGAAACAAAACACTTACAATATCTACATATACATTTGCAAGTAGTGTATCATGTTTCATTTGCATATAGGCCTCTTTCACATTACTATTTTCTGCTACTGTATCAAAATAATTCAACATGCCCTATTCCAAAATATATGTTCCATAAGGGAAAGCCTTTCAAAGACTCATTGTAAGGAACATATTTGCACAACTTCCACTTGTGCAGTCTTTGCACTCAGCATCTTCCATATACCGCATTTGTCAATGCATGAATTAAAGAATCTAGAAACACCCACCAGTACCACATTTCATCTCACAAATTAGCAATATCGGATTTGCCCTTCGTTTAGTTGAACATGTTCTTTTTCACTATCTTTGGACTCGTTGTCTTCAGCTCCGCTTGCAGCTGTGATTTTCTTTTTTTTTTCCTGTGCAAGCCACCAAGTTTCACTTGCTGTTGGTGGAGACATCGTTATCTTGCAATTGTCTTCCTTCTTCCGCCGTCAAAGCACTGGCCAATAAATTAACCCTCCAAGTTATGCTTGAACTGCTGCATCAACTCTTCGCCGGGATTTCAAAGAACTCGCTTTCCGCGTCTCACTTTCCCTATGTAGCTCAGCAAACATTTCGCTTTTCCCTTCTTCGCACACACCCTCGCATGTGATGGAACCTGTCATTTCGCCTCCAGCGGTTCTGTTGAAGAGATGCTCGTGCACGTACTCACATCAAACAATGTACGTTTACTACATAACGCTCACACCTTCCTCCTTATAATTGTTCTTCCCTTATATCCCTCTACTTCCTTTATTATTTAAATTCTCTACATTTCCACTTCATCGATACATTGCCTCTGTGCCGCCCTCATTCCCTCGTTGAGGGAAACCCACCAAGGCTCATTGTCAGTGTATATTCATGCCCTCTTACTCTCTCTACTCAAAAAATGGTCCAAGCCACCTCATCCTCACCTTTCGCCTCTCCCCCCATCACCACCGTCCCCGACATTCACTCATATCATTCTCCCAAGACCCCGCGCCGCATCATCTTTCACCAACTCTCCCTTTAAAGAATTCTCCCTACAAGGAAAAATTGGTCCATCCAAGGCCGCGTCCTTTCAAAAATGCCCACCCTTCATTTTTTACCAATGCACGTGGCTCGGAAAGTCACTAGGCTTTCGACTACGACTACTCTAAAACGAGCAAATCTACGGTCTCCGCCTTCAATGAATCGGGAATAATCCTTCATGCCTTACAGGTCTGTTTTCGTCACCCACATTGCCGTGGGCTGAACACAGTGTCCTCAACCTTCTCCAGCACCCATCTAAGACGCCATTTGAAATTCTCTTCACTCTCCAGCTTTCAAGTCTAAGGAGGACCTCACAATTTCTTCCCACACCTTCCACTTTGTACCTATCACCTCCCTTAAACCCTCTGCACCAATCATGGAGGTTGTAGGTATTGTTAGTCACTCTTCCCCACCTCTATTATCCGCAAACATGATGGCTCTCGTAACCCAAGAAAGACAATTCTCTTCGCGACATTTCCCGGAACAAAGATTTAGACGTGACTGCAGGGTAGAATGCTCACCACCAGAAGGCTGGAGCATGAACTCTTCGATCTTCGCATGGTTTCGGCAGCAGCAAAACGGCAATTCGAGGTATGTGGTCATCGAGTTCAACGGCCACCATCGACAATCCTCAACACTTTTTCATCAATTCAAAAGGATCGCCGAAATCTTGTGGAATTTAAACAATGGTTCGAGAAAGAAGGCATTCAAACTTCGTCGCTTCTACTTAGCCGGCAAATACCAAGCACCAAAGCAAGAAGTCGCTAATACAAAAAATAATTTCGAGATCCTCTCAATTCCAACCGGAGGAGAAAGTCCTATGGATGCCACCCGGTACATCGCTACCTCAATTGACTCCGCATGATTTCTACTCTCATCTCCACTTACCACGGATGGTATGCACGATGAAAAAGGCTATACAACAAGATGATGCCACCGCGTTGTTCAGCGGGGGAAGGGTCTTTCTCACCAAGGTGACCATCGCCACATTCTCCGCCTCCACCCCACGACCACACCGGCCACCTCGACAATGCTGGGTCGCTCACGACGCCGGTAACCGCCCTCCTTGGCATCTCCCCGCAGGACCTTTCTCCCTCTCACCGCATCCTCAGTCGTCCTTTTAATATATATGAAATCACAAGCAAAATTCTCTCACAACGCCCAAAGAGCGACACCTTCAACGGCATCGAACGCCCGCGACCAATTAGTACCAGAAGATTCGCCTTTCACGTTCGAAAGCGAAATCTTCCTGTCCCCCCGCAACCCCAGCCCCCCCCGTTTAATGCAGCATGTCGCCGCCTTTAGCCATATTTTTGCCCTTCCCCATTGTTCAACTTTCAACGCTTTCCACGTGCTGTGCACCGTCGATTTTGCATCTATATTTTGTAATCACACTATATGTTCAAACCCCTTTCCCTTTCTAATAGTCCTCCTAAATGTAGGTATCAACTCGCTTTCTTCATTGACAATGTACCTTGTTTATATGTTTCCGCTATGTTGTAATGCCCTTCTTTAATATATGAACATTTACAGATGTCGTTTTCCCCCTTTCCTCCTTCATGCCTTCATCTTGTTTGCAAAACACACATTTTATAAATGCAAATGTCAACATGCTATGCTTAAGATGAAATTATAATACAAAATTTGCTTCTTCTCTTTTGCAAAAAAAAATGTATATTTTACTTTCATTTCCTCCTGCTGTCTAAAATGCAACATGTTCTTGCTTTCAAACACATATTCTAATTTCAAATACGCAACACCTATTTTTTATGCAAACCATATCCAATACATTTCACTTCAAAATCACTCACACCATTTCCATACGACTATTTCTATGGTGAAATACATAACACAAAAAAAAACTCGCCAAAATAATAAATAATATAAAAATATGAAATAGAGTGTTACCTCATGCTTCCCTCTTTCCATTATTATACTTCCGTTGTAATTTGACATGCCTTCTCTTTTTTTCCAACAAGCCTATGCCAACCACACTGCATGTCTGGGCTTGCAAAGGAAACAATGCGCCGCTACTACGCACTTAACAAAGAAATACTCATCGCACGTCGTCGTCTCCTCTTGCAACTCGCTTGTGCCAACTTTCTCTCAATCCACCACCAACCCCATCTTTCCACAAAGTACCTCCTTCCACTACATCCCGCCCAAACTTTCCCCATTCACCCTTACAACTCCCTCCCGAGCTGCCTCCTTTCCCATACCCCCGCAATTCCTTTGCCTCTGCTCCCCTTTCCATGTCCAGGCTGCACCGCCGTCTTCCTCCTTCTCCATCCGTGGAACAATTCCTCCCTATCCAACTCCAACATGCACATCTTCGCTTCCGTGAAAGAATCGATGCACTTAGTCCCATCCAAGTTTGCTCAATTTGTTATGAAGCTTACCTATCCATGAAAACAAAAACAAATAACGGAATCATTTGTTGTGCCCGTTGTCTTGGTGAACGAACAACCCACCGTTTTCCTTTCAAATGTATGGACCCGTATCCAACCCCAGTCCCCCTCGTCTCGACTCGGCCAAGAGATGCGTATCATCAAACCCCATTATTCAAGTCACCCACGTGGTGGCCAACTAAAATATTCGCCACACTATTAGCTTCTCAAGATATCACTTCTCTTCTCTAACACAGAACCTTCCCCTGCATGCCATCGAACTATTACCCTTCTTGTAAACAAAACTAGTTCGACGAGAATTCGTATGACTTTTTGTGGGTTCACATTCACGTGTTCATGACATTGCATCAAACTACAAAACATCCGTATTACAAAGATGTTCACACGAACCAAAGTTCCCCGAATGTTTTGCCTATTGTGCCCACTCTCAAAATTTCCAACATGCTACGCTATGCCAACACATCTTCCATCCCACTCCAACAAGCCATTCTTGAAAATTGTGATTCCGGACTTCCCCAACCATGCCCATCTGACTCCACCCATCCTCCTCCTTTGCGTGTTGCCAATCCGCCAAACTCTGGTCTTAAATAGATGAAATACTTAAGCCTACATAGAATCCCCCAATCACTCGCCCATCCATTCACTTCTAAAACGCCAGCCCACTACGGACCTCTCCCCCAATCAATGAACATGCCATTGCATGCCCTTCTCCATGGCCTTTCCCACCCTTTTCCCCACCGGCCTGGGCACGATTAATCAACCAAGAATTGCAAAATAGATATGCAAGAATACGCTTTGCATCTAATACGCTTACCACATGACAAACAAGCCATGGAACATCCTCGTTTCCGCGTCAATACTGCATAACCCTCATCATGCACCAGTCACCACAATCGCTCTGCTCTTCATGAAAGAGACCTTCAAACACCCCCTTCCAACAACAATCGCCGACCTTCGCCACCACCTTCAAGAAATTCCCTCTTCCACCATCCTGCATTCGCATTATGCGCTTTGGATCATCCTTGCGCTGCTAGCCGCTCATTCGGATGAGTTTAGACATGAGCCAAAACAAGTTGGGATCATTCAACAAGGTAATTTCTACTATATTCTTCACACTCATACACCATAATTAAATAATTTTCCCACTGCAGAGAACCACAGCGGTTTCTTTCCAACCCTCCATCCAATTCACATGAACAAACCTCTAATGGAAATCCAGAATATTATAAACCTCACCTGGCATCTCAATACATCCTATCATAATGTTAAATATCTTCTAAGAAGTGCTACTTAAAGGACTCCTTGTAAAGGGACACATCAGCAGTATGCATACTATTCCTTCCATCTCTACCTTTCATCGAATTTCATTTCCACGATTCATCTTATTTTTTTTTTCCCTTTCTTCTTTTAAGGTATGAATGGTAACATCGTGGCTCCGCACATATCCATGTGGCTCTTATGGCTCCCAAATGCACCTACTATGGACAATTTCGGTTTGAATTGTTACCATGTCCGTGTTACCTAAAGATTCTTCATGCATACATCACCAGCTTTAATCCTCATCTCATTCAAAACTCAGTTGCTGAAGGAATTATTCATCTTCAAGACCCGTGCCTTCCGCATAATATGATATTCTCAGCAGCAATCATTTGTAAGACTATGAGCAACTTGTCAAACTCTGCTCAAAGACACACAATCACAATTAAATACATACTTAAAAGAAAGAAATAATGCTAAGTTGTCGCTATGGAGTCTCTTAAAGCTCACACACATCATCTCTTCTTCATTATCGATAGTACTCAGCCAGAACTGTTACTTTCCCCCTGCCAGAAATGATGACAAGCTAAATATGCACAACGCTCATCTTCTGCAATTTGAGGGCAAACATGGACTTCTAAACTAATTACCACGTACGCCGTTTTTGAACTACATTTCAAAATATGCAAAGAAAAGCAAGAGGCAAAGTCCAAAGCTACTACCAAATGCTTTCCGTCTCTCCCAATGTTCCCCACCCATGCCCCCGCCTATTACTCAAGCCACCTCAAAGCTCGACCAAATCATTGATCGAGACATTGGTGCACAGAGACACGCCACATGTCAGCAAAAACTCCCACTAGTAAAGGCACGTTCTTTGTATCTCTCAATGTGAAAACAAATATTCAAACGTGTTTCACAACATTTGATGGTGATCCTCCATCGACACCTTTCACTGCCCCCACATGAAGAACACCACCCGCACTCGAAGATCAGGCCCTTTATTGAAGTGCTGTACGCTCTTGGACATTCTCCTCCCGCCGCAAAAAAAACACCTTGAAGTTGGACTCTCTCTCCCCCTCCCCATGGTTGTACGTGCCCCGCCTGCACACCCATCCCACGGGAAGACCTCATCATCCTATGTTGACTTCCTCTCTCTCGTTGACAGAACCCTTTCCACCGCCCTTTCCGTACACTCCCCGAATAATACCCACATCCGACGCGGCCATTGTCGCACATTGGGGAATAACATATACATATCAAGCTTGGCATGTCCACCGCACCCCACCGCCCCTACCATGCCGATTTTGCCGTTCACCTCCCCATGCCCCCCCCCGCCCCCCCACGGCCGAAGGTATACCAATGGAATTTCTCTCTCAACTCCACCCAAGAAACAACATCCTTATCAATGAACTAAAGCGAAGGCCACGTAATTTGATGCAAATTATAATTGGGCCAACTCCATTGGACCCTCTGCACTGCAGAAAACAAACATTCGCTTCATCAACTTCAACCGCTTCTCCAACAATCCACCAAACCCAATCTCCATTCCCACATTCGCTTTCCTCCTTGTCCCCAAGCCAAACTATTGCATTCAATATCATTTTTTCCCACTTCCACACACACACGCTCCAGGATCAATTTTAAAAATGAGAATCACAAAATTATCAAATTTAGAAAGTCATTCTAACTGAATGCCCTCAAAATGCCTTTCCTTGAAAACTCCACAATGGACCAAGCCTCTCCTCTTGCTTGCTCCCACCGTGCTGGGTAAAAGATTCCACATCAATGCATTGACAATCCACTCGTCTTTCGCATCCGTATATCCTCTATGCACCTTTAGAGGTCATTCTCCTACAAACCTCTTGGGAGAACAACTCCAGAGATGTCAAATACATCTACCCACAGAAATGAGCTTCATTGGTCCTAAATTGCTTTCTCAAATCGATGATCGCTCGCGGGAGGCATTCCCATCAAATAAAAGCAACTCCTTTTGGTGGACGCTCTATACTCCGCTTCTGTGACCTCGCCTACCTTCCACCCTCGTCGTTATACACACCAATGTATGTAGGCACTTCTCGTGCGACCGCATCATAAAGCTTGATACCGTGGCGTTTCACTTTCAACGCTTTTCGTCAACAAGCAACTAGCCCCTCGCTCGTATTTCCTTCCGCGAACTCCTCTCCAACCTCGCAATGCAACACCCACTATCGATGATCGAGTTTCTTATGACACGTTCAAAAACAAACCTTCCCGCAGTCGATCCGCCATTTTTCAAATTTCTATGTATCCATACGCCTGGCCGGGAAGACAGTTTGGTGAACATGCACAATAAAAGCCCGTGGAAGAAAACACTCAACCAAACTAACGTACGTTGCCACGCCGCCCAAAGGAAGGAATTTAGAGGCAACAACGTGGAAGACATGGTCAACTAGGCCGCAAAAATTCTCCTTTGCATTGGACAATCAGTTATTCTAACAAGCACCAGGATCAGCTCTGCTCGCCACTGGTGCCCAAGACCATTCACTAACTCCCACGGTGTACCAACAACCAAACCACCCGAACCGCCATTATTGTCGAGTCGACTTTCTTCACCACAAAGGCCCACCATGGGATCTCAATCCTAAATTTGTGCCGACCATGGAACAAGGCGGGGCTCACGCACACAAATCTCCGCTTTCACATGGCATGGCTTCGACAATCCACAACCACAAGGCATGACACCGGATAAGGCAACAATCGACACTCAGCGTTACCATCGTTCAGTCTCACTTTCACAAGAAAGATTAAGAGTTCGTCATTACAGACTGTACTCCCCCGTTTCTTCCTTCTCTCGCTATTCCCGATGAAGGAGAACCTTTCGTCGCCAGAAAAAAGAAGAAGCTCGTCACCTCAAAATATGTTACCAAGCCCTTTCAAACCCCCTCTACTATTGCGCCACATCCCGCCCGCAGCTATTTACTATTTCCGTTTCCCATTCACTACATTTCTATACACTCATCACTGAAGAAGGCTTTCATTTAAAAGAATAATGGACCATAAATATATCTCGCAACTCCATCAATTTTGGGTGTAGAAATCAAGGAACAAGAAGCCGCGCTTCAAATGTGGAGCGCTTCCTACGCCCTGCACCCAAAGCCGCCGCTTCTTTACCGCGCCCCACAATGTTAAACGATTGAACGGATCAGAAATTGGATGAATCTCTCAAAGGTCCATATTCATACAGGTGATGCACACAGAGCACTCCGAGCACACTATCTTCGACCTGCACCTTCTCTCGACGTGAAATGGTGCCGTCATTGCCGAGCAACACCTCGTCTATACGATCAGTTTTCTCACCGCAAAACCATCTAACGTTATATACATACACAATTTTTGTGAATACATCTTATTTTGTTCTTGAAAATATGACAGCACATCTTACTTTCCAAACTCTTCCTACTCGTAAATTTCCGTATATACAAAAAAAAATCAGTGTCTCCATGGGTTCTCTTCGATTAAAGTTTTCATAGCCATGGGATTCATCACACATTTCCACACGTATCGCAACAAATTTTATCAGATTTCCGTGAGTTTGTATGCCATGACAACTATCAAACAAGAGTTCTATGTTTATCGCCAAAGACTTTTCACCCAATATTCCATACTTATGTTGTAGCATGTATTATGGGTTATATAAAGTCGTTAATGGTACTTGTTGATTTTAAATTTCTTCCAGAAATATAATGTGATGGGCAATCAAAAGTTCAATATACGTATTAACCGTGTGACTATAGCAAAGAGCCGTACCTGGATTTTTTTCTTTTTTAGACATTTCCATTTAGCATCTATATTCGTTTGTATTTCGTGTATTATGTAATCAATTCACCTACACCTAATTCGACCCCTTATGTTACTATGGATTATGGGTTATAATGATTCCATTGTCACAAGCAAGGAAGGCAATTGCACATACGAGTCTTCACCTTGTCAGTTTCTGGGATTCTCCTTTATTTTGACCCTCATGTTTGGCTGGAAGGTCATATTAAACAATGGAGATAAATGAACCCCGAGCTATGTCAAACAAGAGTTTTCGTTTGAGTTCATTGGAAATTGCACATGTATCGAGGTGCTTTCAAGGATGGCTTACTTGTCATATTCACATGTTACCTTAATGATGAGCTACCATGTGACGCCTGCCATGTAACAATGTATGTATTATATGCAGGCATTTGATTTTGCCTACCTATCTAATGGCTTTATTCTTAGATATCTAATACAAAATTAAATTCAAATTTTTATTTGCTCTAATTGCATTGCTGGAACTTACCCTCAGGATCTTGATTGACCTCTCGTGAAATACAAGAACATACTACCACATCATGGTCAAAAAGCAGCAAGGAATTAAGTGGTTATTCAAGGGCTGGGCTCCAACTAAGGTAATTACACTGCATAAGTGCGTTCAAATATGGGTTCTATGAGTTCTTCGTATACTATTCGATATCACAGAGCCAAGTATGTCGCTGGCACAAGACATTGACTACCTTGCAGCCGCCCTCTGGGGTTTCTCTGCTGTTACTGCCTACCTACCGTCCCATGGAGGCCATTAAATGAGGATGCAAACACAACTCCGGATTTGCCGTATGGCTTTCCGCAATGATGAATATGCTCCTCCCGTTTTTTCTGTTCTGTTCGCATTTCTTCCTCGTGTGGATCGTTAGCCAGGAAGGGCATTGGTCCGCTATGGGGACGCGAAATTCTTGTGTTTATCTTCCATTCTTTTTTAGTAACTGGCACCATGTTCCATTTCGGGTCATGTCTCTGTCTCCGTCAAGTTTTACATACTGGTATTTAGATTTGGAATTTTAAATCGTATTATCTTCTTTTCCTCGTTGAGGGTTTGTGTCCAAGCGTTGCAAAGTAAAACATAAGGGATATTTATAGGTATACCCAGTCCGTAGTCGCCAAATTGGTCACTACAACTTCTAGAATTATGTAATAGCAAAGCAAAACAAAATAAAGTTAAACAAAAATTTATAAATCAGAGAGGATAAAGAAAAAGATGAAAACCCTTTTCACTAGAAAATGTTGAAATCAAGTCTGTAAAGATTGAGATTCTACTTTTTTTGGCATTTAAGGCAAAAAAGAGTCACACGTGTTTATGTTCTCTTCATCTTCTTGCCATGTTAAAACCTATTATATACTTAGAACTCGAATAATTGATTGGCCTCTCGTAATCATTCTGCTCAGGCGCATAATTTGTATCAGCCCGAACTCCAACTTGGCTTGTACTATAAAAGAAAGGTTAAAAGAAGATTTACAAATGAGATTTCTCCGATTTAGCTTGATTACCTTCTTACAGACAAGGACTAGTTGGCTGCAGAAAGCAAATAAGAAGCCCATTGTATAGCCTCAAGATTAAAAATGTAAGATATTTTATCCAATGTTCATATCTTAGAGGATCAAAAAGGATCTGATTCAAAAGTTCAACAAATTTTAGCATGCAAAAATTTCCATCGTTGCAATTGAACTTCCCCGTCTAGTAACATTGTTGTATTTTACTCTTTCTCTCCACATTCGGATTCTTTAGTTTCCGTTGTCAAGAGAAGTTGGCAAATCCAAATTTATAGTATTGCGTCATTTTATGCATTTTCGAGTCCGTAACTGGCTTTCCGAGGCAACACGCAGAACGTTAAATTTTTAATTCGCTTCATGTTCGTGGATGCATATTTTTGTGTTTCAAAGCTCAAAGAAATTTTATCATACAAAAAAAAAAAAATGACAAAATATTGAGGTTTAAATTTACTATCCGAAATAAATACTCTAAACTCTATTGAAAAGTTTACTCGTTTTTTTGTTAAAGGATCTTAACTTGAATGATTAGTATAAATTGCTTACATTCACATAGCCGAGTGAGTTCAAGTTCAAAGTATATAGCTGTAATTGACCCTATCCTGCAGCCGAGAGGAACAGTTTTACCAGATGCAATAGTGATAGCCGATGTTTAGAAATTAAACTTTCGTCCAAAAATTCGAATTCTCATCTCCAAGCTTAAGATCAAAAATGCAGAGTCCACTCTCGTTTCTTTTCCATTCTTTGTTTAATCGCAATAGTGAACTCCTTCCGCTCTCCCCATTTTCTACTTGGGAAAGCCGTACACCATATTAAAGGGGATGCATTTACCACACCGTTCATCTTCCGTGGATACATGCTAAGTCACCATTACACCAAAAACTCTCTTCGTACCTCCCCATGCAAGTAAAGGAGATTCATCACTGAAGGCAGCCTAGCTTATCACAAGCATTTTTAAAGACCATCGCCGTTATACCGATAAGCATTTTTAAAGACTATCGTTTGTGCCGAACATTAAATAGCCGTACAAATATAATTGAAAATTTTATCAATTTTAGTATACAAGGTGGAGACATTCTCGCTCATAATGGTAGAGGTGGGGAATCGATTTATGGATTGAATTTTGAGGATGAAAATTTTCTCTTGAAGCATGCACGGTGCTGGCAGCCAATGGCCAACTCGGGACCTAACACAATGGCCTCCGCCAGCTTTATCACTATGGCACGGACCTCTCATCCGGATGGAAAACATGTGGTATTTGGAAAGGTAATAAAAGGCAGAGAGGGAGTTATATATAAACTGAGTTAAAGTTCCCCCGTTGGCAACAATGATTGTCCTCGAGTGATGTGTTATAATTGCTGGGTTCCCTTTTATCTTGGTTTATCTCCATGGATTGGTTTAGCAGTCTTTTCTACATGAAATTATTTTTGACTTTGTATTCATTATCGTCGTTCATAAATTGTTGATGTTGCTGGTGATGCCCGTAGCATGGCGCTCTTTGCTCTTCGCCGGGCTTCTCGTTTGTTTGAGAAGTGCTGCCCGTGATATGGTATAAAGTCTTTATTATGAGGGCATCAATATATTTTGAAAACATGCAATGATTTGCGAGAGTAAGATCTCGGGCCATCCAAATTTCTGGAAGCTTTTCCGTTGTTCGTTTCTTGACTCACACAGGATTAAGAGCGAGAAGGTATTATACGTGGACTTACGATGTTGAAGTAGTATTCTTCCATGTTGCACTAGTAGTAGACCGTTTGACATTTCATCATCAATAGCCGAAACTAAGTTGGTTTTATATTCTAAAATCTATTGTATTATTGCTTGAAACTCGTCGTTACAGAGCGAGATGTTAGTTCATTACTCTATATACTCGTATATGTAACATGAGCTTTTTAAGCCACTTTACATTCTACATATTTTTGAACTTCATGCGACGGACATTATAAGAGAATTTTCTTAGAATTATTAATACCTTTCTGCATCGTTGTTTAAGGTATTACCATTTAAATAGATGCCCTAATGGAGGGCCGAATGTGTGTTTTATTAGTTGCAAAATGGCACAACTTCAACTTATCAGTCATTATCATTTACTAGTTTTAAAAATATGCCTTGGATTTTATAGTGCATGCTAGAATTGGCACAATGCTATTGGATATCTCTTGATGCACTTCTTAAGCATCATAAATAATCTTTCCGTTTGCTAATGCCTCACTATGCTAAAAAGAGGATGTCGTCATTTACAGATGCCTCATTGTTAACCCGACTCTATGATTTTGTGTAAATGACCAGAACTGCACCTTTTTCTGTGCTGTTAACTTACATGAAGCAATGTCGAGTATGTACGTGACATCCAATTAACAACATTATTTCGTGACTCCACCGAATAGATTTAAGACCGTATTTCATTCATAATATCATTGGATTATCTAAAATATAAACGATCCATTTATTGTCATGGCCTGGTGCTCAACCATGCTTTCAATAACCATGTTTTAGAATACTTAATTGAAGCTTGAACATTATCTGTGTCACCACATGAAGTTGTTGAAATAATACTTAAAAAAGACAGTTTTCCATTATTTGTCATGTATAGTAATGCATGTATAAGTTTATATACATCAACTATAACAAATGTATGTACAAATTATCTCTTCGATTGCTTCCTCACATATTGTGTATCTTTGCTTTGACTTGAGTTTGAAATGCCTAATTTACTTGAACTTCCTTCTGTATTTTATGTTTACTAACATTTAATCCCTTCTTCACAAAATATTTCATATGTATACGCTGAATTATATTCATTAATAATACAACTACTATTGTTGATGATATCTCCTGCCAATACATTTGTCAGAGTGGTTGAACTTTACTCTAATTCTTTTGAATTTTAATGTAATTTAAAGTATATGTTTCCAAGAAAATACAGAAGTGCTGTACCAGCCTTATCTCATCAAAAGAAGGTGAAGTAACGTGTTTCTTTAAAAAGAGTATTATTTATAATTCCACTATTTTTGTTTTGTTATTAACAATATGCTATAAAAATTGATCTTAATGCACCCAGAACAATTGAGCTAAACATCCTTATCTGAAAAGACATAGCATTCCATACTCATCTAGATGATACTTCTGGCCATGAGTGTTTTTTAGGTATTTATATTATGTATATGTAACCACTGCACACGCGTATCAATGGCTTGCCATTATTTGAGAACACAAACATAGCTTCACATATATGCCTGATTTCTTCCATGAATTGATAAATTTCATGTCAGAAGTATATTTAGCTAATTCACAGAAAATAATGTTAGTTTTATGTTGAATGTAAAAGTGTCATGATTACGGAAGACAGTCACAAATCCTCGACAAATAGTTCTAAGTCTTTCAGTTTTTTTAATTTTTGGTGCGTTCTTAAATGTCACTTGCTACTTAAGTGACTTCCTGAATTACACCAAGATTCTCATTTCTTTCATTAACATGCATATTTCAACTGATCTTTTCTGCACTGTGATTCTGCTAATGGTTTACATAGTTTATATAAATGAACTTCGGTGACTAACTTGCATCCTCACACCAAATGTTTTTTTATTACATGATCATCCTATTTAATGAAGGTGACATTCGTCAACAATAGGTACAAGGTTTTCCTTCCACCTAGAACAAGGTGATTCATGTCGTTTCAACCCACTCTCATAAAAAAAAAATCTCATCAATGTGTAACCCCCATTTTTAAGTACTTCCTAACATGCACTTGTTTTTTTCTCTCTCAGTATATGCAAAATTAATCATTTTGATTATTTTCCTTTTTCGTGCAAAGTCATGTTAATGTTAGAAAAGGAGTACCAGACAAAGCCCACCTATTGTTTACAAGATGCATCCGTATTTTGTACTGCATGACCTGGGTTTCATTCCAAACGTTTAACCCAAACTTGTTTATGCCCCTTCCGCCTTTATGACCAAAATAATTTGTAAGAAAATTCAGACCGAATCTCCGAAACAATCTATAGGCACCTCTCGATAGCAAGGCAACCAAATTTCTAAACAGCCTTTCTTTGCTTAAACCATTGCCTACAAGCACAGATGAGAATATTTTGTGGGTAGCTGTTTTAGAAATAATTATTTCCTCTCATGGATGTATTACCTCATTTTCTTCCTGTCATTATAAACATGTAAAACAGAACCCAACAACTAATCAAGAATTGGTTTCATTCGAATGCCCAACCATGTTAGCCAAGACATGAGAACTGATAAACCCAACAACCCAGTCTGAAGTGATTTCTCAAATCCCCGAGCCCAAACAATCGGGCAAAATAATATCGAAGCAGCTTAAAAGGGTATTCTTCAATTTTAATCAACAACCCAGTGTACATACATGTTTAAGATCTCGAGACAAGCTTTCAGACTTTTGCTTCAAAATACAGTTCAGACCAATTCAACAACAAATATTTTAATCTGTCCCATTGCTCATATGTGAAAAAATATCATGTTTTTTAATGTTAGGTAAAATTTAAAAATATACCTCTTTAACTCCTTCCAACCTACCGATCAACACAATAAATAACTTCCACTGCAAAGAAAAAAAAAACCCCTTCCAGGCCCCAAAAGAAACAACATTTCAAAATTTCTTATCACATTTTAACAATTAAATGTCCGAATCGTTCAATGGTTTTATTAATATATTGGTATCATTATTGCGTATACTCGATGAAATTCACATCATTTGAGAAACACAAAGAGAAAACAAGCATAGTGCTATGTGATCCCAACCCAAACCGAGGTAAATACACACCGTTGAAGTCAAAGTTGGCGGACAGATGATACATCACCGGGGATAATGCGTCGTCATTTCCACCCCGCACAACCTCGCTCCTTCCTCAATAATTCTAAGAGCGCAGCAACAGAAAGGGAGAAGAAATGAGCTGAAAATAAGTCTCACGCAAAGTCCATGCATGAGATTTCAACAACTTTAAATTTTATATTTCAATTTCACACCTTTATACTTTCTTATTAATGTTATGAATTAAATTAAGTTGGTCATGTAGATAGCACTAACACAAAGACAAATTATGAATTCTGCATATATAGTAGCTTCCAGCCAATGTATTAAAGTGACTAATTGTGTTGTTTGTTCCTATATCCATTTTCATATATTTGCATTCGATAGTGTGCTTCTTTCAGCATTGTCTCAACTCTAAAGATATCCTATCCCCATTCTCACCATATCTTTGAATGGTCTACACCTACATTTTCAGCAAATTTAATACGTAATATGCTAGTTGTAATGTAAGTGGTGCGACCACAAACAATTAAATATGCAATAAACTCTTCTTTTTCTAACTCTGTTTGATATGTACAATCTTATGTTTGTGTCCACATGGAGACCAAAAAATATGTCATTGTCACAATTTGTATTTTAAAACAGTCTTTTAATTGCAGCCTCTAAATATAATTTTTCATGTCATTAGTTCACCCCGCCAATACCCAAACTCAATTAAACCTCAATCTTTATTTTTTAAAATCAAATATTTCTACCTACCTCAGTCTTGACCACGCCACAAATCACTCTCGTGCATTTCCAAACCAAAAAAAAGAGAAAAAAAATCATAATAATAATACACAATAAATCAACAAAATATCAAATAAATAAATACACAATAAAATAAAGTATGTATACTTAATTTAAAACAAAATATACAAAAAATTTTTTTTATTAAAAAATAAGAATACAATAACTAAACAAATAAATCAATAGAACAAAGATTAATAACAAATAAATAAATGAAAAAAAAAAGAAATACATAAATTACAACTTAATCATATTAAAATTAAAATTTATTTTTATTGCAATAAATATAAATATTTAAAACTAAAATTAACTATTAATCTACCATATCTATCTCAACGAGATTATATTCCTTTTATCGCCGTTATTTATTTTTCATTTCCATTTCGATTGAGCACATTTTTATTCATAGCCCGCTCACGTTTCGTTTCGCGCTCATTTCTTTTCCTAGAATTCTCTTCAAACCATTTTAACATTCTCTGTGGGCGAACAAAACTTCGCACATAATACTCATTAACAATAACCTTCACCAAATCCATTTCAAAACAAATTTACACCTAAATTTAAACTCCCCTCTCACATCTCTGAGATATTTTCATAATGTAACCACCCTCGCAAATACGTTTTCGCCCGGGCCGGAACCGCACACCGTTCTCTCCTTTCATGCCTTCTTTGCGCTACTGCAATTGCTAGTTTTTACTCGTATTTTGTTCTTTTAAAATGCGTTTATATTTTACTATGTAATTTACTTAGTTTTTTATGTAACACTTTAGTACAGAAATTAAAATTTTAAAATATTTTATTTTTTAATTACAATATTAATATAATTAAAATAAAAACAGTTGCTATACATCGTACCCGTCATATCAAACAAGTAAAAAAGGAAAATAGAAATCTACATCAATCGATGTAAGCTTTTTATTTATTGACTACAGTTGATTATGGCTAAATATGTTTAAGTTATAATGCAGAGGGTTATACCATATTAACATAGTTGACTACAGATGAGCATGGTTGCTGGGAACATTCAACCATAACTTAAATATGAGGTAAACACACTTTATTATAGCGACCGTTGCTGTCCATGTTTTGATCATTATTGACAATGGTTCATCATGGCTAACTATATTAGACATGATGACTAGGCTCGAATTTCACGTAATGGTGAATATGATTTGTAAATGACTCATTATCATAGTTTAAGATAGATTATGGTTGTTCATGTTGGAATTACACACTTTATGGCATCTTTTACTACCATACAATGGTTAACCAGTTAATTGCTGACCATGTGACCATGTTGACCTATAGTTGATTAATGTGACAATGATTACCATGTTGACCTATAAGTTATCCAAGGTACCAGATCTATAATGATTAAATAATATGATGATCATGTTATCCTATATATTAGTCTGTAGTGACTATATGACCAGTATAATAGGCAGTTTAATTATGATGATCTAAATAGTTGATTTGTAGTTTAATATTTTGATGTGATATTTTTAGATCCATCATACGTGAATATTTAATCGACGTTTTCCACTAAATAAGTATGTATGTTTATCATCGTGATATTGATAGCAATATGATTAGGCTTGAAAGATATTTGTATATGCGGTAAAGAATAAATCTAATCAACCTTGCATCTCTCCCACCTATTTACATTTTGTAAGCCACCTGATTTCTTATAAATGCCGATAATGAGCCATTGCTACACTTGTACAAAAGTACTAATTAAAAATTATACGTGATGGATTCCAAAATATCAGATCAAAATTTTCTTCAAAAAAGCCTAACTTCTAGTTTACTATGTTGACTAATAATTGACCATGTTGACTTCTAATTGACGTTAAAACATTACATATAGTTGATTGTCGTTGACCATGTTGACCATGCTAACCTATAGTTGACTAAAGTAAAAGACCAAAACTTATAAATTGATTAATAGAGTTCATCGGATCAACTATTGGTTGAGTTAATATAATTAGGTACTATGAAGCGCATCATGCACCATTGGACTATGAAGTAACTTGTACAATTTTGTATTGTAATGATTAGTTATGGTAACCATGTTAACCAATAAATGATCTATGTTGACTATGGATACTTATGTACTTATACAATCATGATGACTTAATAATTTATTATAGTTCGATATGTTGACCAATAATCGACCATGGTAGGCTATGTTGGACCATATGTAGCCAACCATGGTTGGCCACCATGACCATGTTGATCTATAAACAACTATCGTTGACTATGTTGAGCATGTTGAACTATAATTGACGGACGGAAGACCAAAACTTGCACCGAATTGTTGCGTTTGGAGCAACGCCGCTACTTTTTACAATGGTTAAGTTGTTTAAACCATGTTAGACCACAAATAGATTGCATTAAACATGCTGTTGCGGTTAACCATGGATGATAATGATTACCACGTTAACCATGGTTGAAATGGTCAAGTTTATTTGACCATGCTTAAGCTGTTGGAACATGGTTGAATTTGGTTAACACATGGTTGACTATAAAAACAAGGTTTATCATGGTTGTTTACATTTACCTACAATAGTCATGGTTAACCATGTTGATCATGATGTCCATGTTGACTTTGTATTCAGACCATGTTCAATTGATGTCTTGTTGTTCCATGTTGACCATAAAGAGTACCATTGCGTCACGTTTTCACCATGTTTCTTGACTCCGCTTGACCAGTGTAGTTACCTGCTTGGTTCAAGGTTGACGATGTTGTTTCATGGATGACCATGCTGATTAGCAACATCATGTGTCAACTAATAACTGTAATAACGCCAAGTAAACATGGTTGATAATTGATTTTTTACGTAATTTCAGTCCAACATGATTTCATTTATGGATCATCATATTACAACATCATTTATATTCGCCACATGCGATGATGTTTTGTTGTTCATCATTTGTGATGTTTTTTCATCACATTGCACATATGCTCTTCATCATATCGCTACATTGGCTTTTTGCATGTCATGTTGTGCATATTTATTTGTTATTCATCACATTATGACACCAAGATGTTATTTGCATGTGATAGAACGATATTTTCACCCATCATTATATCGCTTTTTTCCCATGTGACATCATTTCTTTGCCCATGTTGACTATGTCAAATAAGTTTGAATATGGTCAATTGTAGTTGATTAAAGTTTCAACAGCAGCTTTTCAATATGGCTGACCATGGATGAAAATGATGTAAATGAACTTTTGACCATGTTGATAATGTTTGATATAATGGTTGATTTTCTTATTTGAATGTTTAAATCGTTGATTGAATCCACTTTGGGTCACATAGCCGTTAACTTTGGTTAAAGCATAGTCAATTAAGTGGCATACAGAATGATCAAGGTTGTTTTTTCATTTATTAATGATTATGGTCAACCATGGTCAAATTATGATTTATGTTGACTTTGGTTGAACATACCGCTACGTTGTCCATGGTCACCATGATTAACCATGTAGATAATGAAGAGGTATTATCGAATACGGTCAATCGTGTTTGACGTTAGTTGACATTATTTAATATATGACTACGCCAACCAAGGGTCATCTATATTGACTTACTAAATACGTCATTAACAATGGTTTGTTCATCACATTGTAATGTACAATTTGCGATGACATTTCCGCTTCATCAGCATATAATATACTTACATTCATCATCATGTGATGTTTACGTTTCGTCATATCATACAACATATGCTCTTTTCACATTGTGACATTGTTGCCAGTGATCACATTGTATCATTTGTTCTTCATCACACGCGACATCATTTTTTTCCTGCGATCATTGTTTACTCATATTGACTTCGGCAATAATATGATTGAATCGCGTTTGCCATAAGCAACTCGGTTTACAAGAAGCTAAACTACGTTGTTTTCATTGTTGAATACTACTTATTTTACCATGGTTGAGCTTCTTGAAGTGAGCATGAAGTTGTTGCATTGACTGTTGTCCATATTATATATAGATTTTTGTGGTTTTTTACTTTTGAATGATTATGGTTAACCATGTCTTTGTAATCGCAACATCATTTGTTGATCATCAAATTGCGTCACAACATTTGTTGTCCATGACACTCGCTGTAACATTTATTGTTTGTCAGCTAATGTAAATTTGATTTATTTTTTTCACAGGTACGTTGTAAAGTTAATTTGCTTCTTGTTTGCTAACAATCATACCTATAGATGATTTGAGTGAGCCCAAGGTTGAATACATTTCAGTTTACTATGGCTGTCATTACCTTGGATGAATACACTCATGTCGACCTGGTTGATTCTAGTGTATTACTATATCTTGTGTCCCCATTCTCTACATCTTTCTCTATACAATATATTACATCAAACAAAGAATGTTGTAATGAAGGGGATTGTGTTCATGACATGGCATCGATGAAGGATAATGTCTTTATGACATACCATGAACACAGAAGGGTTATTTTGGGATTTAATAAATGTGGCTTGGTATCTTTAAAGTTTTTGTTGAAACATTGTGAGTTACTAATTTTCATTTTCATAATACTGTTCTCTCAAGGATTTTTTTTTTTTAGCTATTAGTATAGTTGCTCAAATTTTCTTGATATAGTTATACGACGTGCTAATTGATGTTTATTAACAACTTGCAATATTTCTTTGAGTGAGATGTTTGCAAATGTCTCTGTAAGTACATTTAATATTTTTCAGTTGACCTATAACCACCTCTGTGTTCTCATTAGTTACGTTGCATCATGAGATTCAACAAGGGTTGATGTATGGGGACATAAATGATACTATAATAGTATTGTTATAAGATACACACAGACAGTATGCACCCAAAATTTTTTTAGATATTCATAATTTAACAAGTTAAATTGTGTGTGTGTGTGTGTGTGTGTGTGTGTGTGTGTGTGTGTGTGTGTGAGAGAGAGAGAGAGAGAGAGAAGATGATTAATTATTCCATTGAAAATCACAACATTTAAGGAGAAACAAATGTTCTATTTGGTGTGTACATTTCTATATTCTATAAATTTAAAATTTAAATAAAAATATCTTTACTTTTTTCTCTTTTTTCTCCATAATGTTATAAATAATAATATTTGAAATGAATATTAAAAAGAGAATGATAATTACATCTAAATAATATAATAATATCAACCATAATGTTAAGTCCCACTAGCACAACCGGTTGAGGATGGTCCTCGTTAGCAAAATCACCCATTGATCAAACCTCACTGAGGTGGTTGCGCCCAAAGTAGGGGGAGTGCGGGAGACACAATAAAACTACCAACGTATGGTTGGTGCTTGCTCAGACTAAAAGTATCCTCAGTATTTGATGGCTTAGGAGGCACGAAACGCGGCCAAGCCACGGTCAAGCCTGGATAAATACGTATCACTTAACAAACAAAAAATATATATATGAAAACATAGTGTTACAAATAATTCTATTTTTTCCTTTTATTTATAATACTATAACAATACCAACAAAAATATTAATTAATTTATTAATAATTAAAATAAATATATTGATAAATTAATACAATATCTAATTAATAATGCATTTATAAATGAATTAATACATTTATTTATTAATAACAATTAATATAATACCCCCCGATGGGGTGTGCCTATCATATGCCATTTGTATTAAGAGCGAGGGAAGGACAGCGACAAGGCTATGCGTCAATGAAGCGAGATGAAGGCTCTCGCATGGATGGGGGAAGCAGGCGCACAGCGGAGCATGGTGCGTCGGGTGTAGTGGAATAACAGAAATGTTATTGTGTGAACACACATTTTTAAAAGTCAGGTAGTGATGTGTGAATGTCGGGAGATAACACCCCGTGTTGTGGCAGTTTTCCTTGCCATGGCCGAGCCTCAAGCACAAAGGCCAAGTGAAGAGGGAAAGGGAGAGTTAGGCTAGTGGTGCAAGCGTCCGTGGGGTCCTTACAGATTGGTGGCCATGCAATGCGTCGCGGTGGAGGTGAGTTCGTCTACTGTGAGGGAAAGGCCCAACTGGGTGCCACTGGCTGAAGCATTCATATCCGGTGGCAGGAAGTGTCTGTGACAAGGGAAGAGTGGTGGTGTGTCACACAGTGAGCCAGGCTCAAGTGGCACTTTGGTTGAAGAATGCTTTCAGCACGCGCTTGTTGACCCCTATCCGCCATAAGAAGCGAGTGGGGACCGTGGCTGGGACGGTGGTATTCTCCCCGCGGGCCGGTGCTTGCCGGCCGGGATGAGCGAAGTCAGTCCGAGCACCCAGGTGTCCAATCCAGTGGGGGGGCAAACAAAGGGCATGAAGACCCAATTCCCGCACACAGAAAGCGTGGCGCCAGCGATGCAGCATGCCATGGCAACGCAGGCGTGTCGAGAGGTGGCCCCCGGTGTAACGGAGTGAATAAGCGGCCAGGCCTGAACCCGAGGTTTCATTCGTAGTCCACGGAAAATCGAACACTCGGTGCGCAATGGCGGCCCTCCATCCCGGCTCTGTGCCCGCCGACGCTCGCCCCCAAAGATGGTGACATTTCACTTTTAATCGGTAAACAAGGATATGTTGAATTTGGGGAGAACATGGTGAGTGGCAAGGTATATGAATAAACCCAAGAATGAGGTACCTGCATGTTAGGTTAAATTATATATACAACATACACGTGTTAAAACCCCGATGTTCGAAGAATGACATTGCCGCCGGAGGTATTCTACCACCACCTCAAGTACCAGAATTGGGATGAACACATTACCACCATGCACAAACTGTGCGGGAGCCATAAACACCAGCCCTCATAACCTCCTCCATGAAGCCAGTATTTTCTGTATTTTTGAGTTATGTCGAAAAATACTAATGTTCACCCCATTTCTTCCTTGACCTCCAAGACTAGTGTTATTTTTTTAAAGCTCACATTAAATGTAACACAAACAATATTACAAAGATATAAAATTCTTTATTCATGAATATAAATATGTTTTTAATCAACAAAAAACAATAAATATAATAATAAATTAATATATTAATTAATACACTAATATATTTATATATTAATGTTATTTTTATACGTTATATAAATATTATATATTTATATATTGATAATTTATAATTTTATAATATATTACGCCAAAAGTGTATTCTTTGAAAGAGTCTTCACCACCGACCATCGTCAACACTTTTTACACCGAATTGCACCATTGTTATTAAACCAAAAAAGCACTAGTTGTCATTAAAACTACAGTAGGGGCTATTTTTATATTTGTATACAAAGGTGATTTCAATTAATAGCCTCGTTTCTTCTCGAAATTTTTACACCAAGTTGATGTCTCTTTAATTCAGCTTAGGTGTTCTCCGTGTATAGTTTATCATCGTTTATAGTTTTATCATTTTTACCTTTCTCTTTTCCTTGAATTATGAGTTGTTGTAGCTAGTTCTATATTTTCTTTATTTTAGTCTATGTTGGAGTTTAGATTTGAGTTTTAATTCTATGTTTTAAAAACTTATTTGAATTATTAATTAATTTAAATTGTAATAAGCTAGATTCTATTTTAATTTATGTTTTAAAAACTTATTTGAATTATTATCTTGATTTAGTTCTATATTAGTAGTTTTATATTTATTTTTTAGTTTAATTTGATTATTATTTTGTTGGATTTCAATTTTATTTTTATTATTTATTGTTGTAATTTAGATTGTACTTTATATTTTTTGTTATATTTTAGATTAATGTTATTGTATTTATGTAAATTAACTAAAATATTATTAATTTTGTTTCACTTTTAAAGTTTTAACGTCAGAAATATGCAACTACCCACATAATGACAAGGTGATTCACTTTTTCACTATGAATGTCGTATCATCGTTATTATCGCGTCTTCTTTTCCAAACGCATTCAATATTCTCAAGAATGATAACTAATTTGTATCATCGTGTCGTACTTTTTATTTTTATTTTAAATAAGAGGAAAATTATCATAATTAAATAGATAAATCAAGAACAAGATGGTTTCCACCATTTTTATTAAAGAAAATCATATTTTATTTTAAATAGAGAGAGAAAATTTATCAGAATTAAAATTGTTAAAGCAGCTTTAAAGACAATTATCATCACGCATTCAAGAAAATCAAAGACATAACTATCATCACTAATAAAGTGAAAACCACATCATTATCATCACTTTTAACTGCTAAAAATCAGAAGACATTTATCATCACTTTTAATAAAGTAGAAAAACTGTACACCATATCATCACTTTTTATTAATCACAAAATAGTTATAATCATTTTTATTAAATGAAAACCACACCATTTTCTAATATTTATTCACAAAATAACAAAACAATCATCATCACTTTTATTTAAACAATCATCACTTTGTTCCATGGTGGTGTCTTCTATTTTCTTTGTATTTTCTTACTTCTTCTTCCCATTTTCTAATCTTTTCTAAGCCTTTTAAAATAGTAACTTAAAATTAAAAACAAACTTTCTTATTCCAATACTCATTTTCATTTTCTTTTCTATTTTTTTTTTAATTTTCCTTCCATTTTCTCAAAACTTTTTTTTTCCCTTCCTCCATTTTCTAAGCTTTCTTAACTAACTATTTAGAAGTAAATGAAATTAGAAAATAGTAAATTTTCTTATTCATTATGATTACTACTTTTTCAAGTATTTTTTACTTTTCCTTTCTATTTCTAATGAACTACCTTTGTGTATCTTTGCACCTTTAGGGACAAACTCTTCAGTTATAAGTTGTCACCATGTTGGTACTGAGGAGCACACGTACTGTGAAACAATAACTTAGGAAGTGAGAATGCAAAACTGCATAACCTCAAGGCTATCTACTTAAAATTATCAAAACCAGTGCCCTTAAAATTATCTAACTAAAGCTGCATCGAGTGGCACCCAGTTTTTTTATCACCAGACTATCCATTTTCCATAAATGACTTGCCAACTTAAATACCGTAGTGTAGTAATTTTATAAGGATGTTTTAAATAGAAAAAATAGGAAAAAATAAAACAATAATACATTAGATCAAATTATATCAAATCAGAATTTAAATGTAACATTTTTAATGCAAATACATATACAAGCCTATAAGTAAACTAAAATTAGAACCATCCAATCAAATATTTTAATTAAAAAATAACATTCATAAATCAGCTTTATGTCAGTATATACTATGCCTATGACTAACTCATGACACGTTTACCTCCCCACGTAACACTGCTAAATAACTGAAGGTGTTTCTGCTGCCTGTCTGAGGAGAAAACTAAGGCACAAACAAGCAGATGCCTCAATATTATAGACGTGAAGTCATCCTATAATTGCTTTCTAGACATTTTCCGCTATGTAGAATATCATTAACATAAGTTTTTTCAAGAAAAAAACGTTGAATATATTAGAATATAAATAAGATATCAATATGTATAACTGCAATGTAAGAAGAGCAATAGTAGAATTCCATCATATCTTTTCTATATATCAACCCTACTTGTATGAAAGTATATGTGCATGAGTATTTATATTCGCCTCCTGACATCGATTTTACATCCCACTCGTAATGACCTCTTATTCAGATTAAGAAAACAATATGTAGGAAAGTTTGTTCAACTAAAATATATTAAATGTACAATAAGACAAAATGATTTGATTATATCACTATGTATGATTGATAGTTAAATGTCTATTACTATAAAATATCTCCTTAATATCGTGTATATCACTAAAACAAGTATGATGAATTAAATCATCCCCTGGGCCATAGAAAATTCTGTAGCATCATGAGAGCAAAAGACATGTATCATAGTTTGCCAACCCATGTCCCATCAGCTCGCTTGCATTGTATTATCATTTCCCGCTCGCTTTGTAAGAAAATTTCTTCCACACGTACATACCAAATACCGCCTACTTGAAGAAGATAAAAATGAAAATTAATAAAGAGAAGAAAAAACGCTCACACAATGTGTGTCAGCTTAGAGGCCAAGGACAACGACAACATGTATATCCTGATGCTCGCTTGTATTGATATCAACTGCTCGCTTGTAATATTTGTCCTTTTCAAGTCAATATCAAACCCGGACGCTTGGTATTTGTGGTAGCCAATATTGAAGAGAACGGCTGTGCCCTCTTGTTATAGTATTAAAACAAATCATGCAATTGAGTAAACGACTATCCTCTATTGAAAGTCCGTAGGTTCCGGTCTGATTAAGATTAGTACCAAAAATCTGTATATTTAGCAACAGTACAAAAAACATAGTATTGTTGTCAAAGGGCGGAATTCAAGACAGAAGCTTTCTGTCAGAAAGATAGGCCATCTTCAACAATGGATCATAAACTTAAAATCGTAGTTCAATCCTTTTCCGGATACCATCAAATTTTGTCTATTTTTTCAGAGCATATGACGAGGCGTTTGTCGATGGCCCATAACTTCAATCGCTTTGTAACCAACCTTGTACTGTGCCGCATCATGACCATACTTCCAAGAATCCACCAATAATCACATCCACCAGTAACCTTACATGTACTTCGAATCCGAAGACAGACAAATAATTCAAGAGCGCCTGTAGCAATTAGTTCCGCCGTTGTTGGAATTCCTCGACCATATCTAAATAAATATGAACTGGCTCCCTACTGGAAATTTTAATCTGTGCCCACATCCACCGTCCCTCCTCACAAGCACCATCAAAATATCGCCAGAATGGTACCCCGCGAGGCCCAGCTGGAGCAACCGTGACAAAACACGCGGGCGGCGGTGCCCATCCAACCAAAGTATGCCTAAAACTCGTGCAAATCTCGGAATGGTGTTTTCAAATCAATCTGTTTCTCACCCCAAACTTCCCATATGAAAAAGTACTCATAAATATTTAAATTTTTTAGTTTATCCTTCACCAAAGCAACATTCAAGAAGTCGTATGGAGCCCACGCAGAACCCATGTAGTGAATGGGAAAGAGTCTACAAATGCAAGATGACTAAACACCAAACAAACAGATGGCTCATTAGATTCCATGGTGTCGCACAACAAATGTGACATCTATAGGGTCCCCAGAAGCCTCGACGGAGCAAAGCCACCTCCAGGAGATCCTACCCCTTCCAAACCAACCAACCGAACACACAATCTTGCAGTAACCCTCCGCCGTAAAGGGACAGAAAGAGGTTGACATTTGATCCGTGCACAGTTTCACCACAACCCCGGACATCTTCGACAATAGCGCCCATCATGAACAATGTGGGGCTATCCTATTCAATTATACTCACCACCACATTCCACCAAACCTACTGCCTCAAAAGCGTTCCGAAAAGTCCCATTCATCCGCCACATTCACCGGCAACCTAGTCATGTACCGGCATTTTTGGAATTCCAGATATCCAAATAATCACCTAACAGTCTCATGCGACAGTAACACAGAACTCCCCAGGATAGGCACCGTAATGAGAGGGCCGTGACATGGGGAAGGGTCTGATAATTTTTTTTTGAATGTGAAAGGGATATTAATTCTTATCCCTAAAAAACCCACAAGCCTTTCTAAATATGACAAATAATCTTCTTCGAAACTGTTCAAATGGCTTCGTATATAAAACCTGTGTAAATTAAACATAGAATTTGGTCAGAGGATATCGCCATTAATATATCGTTCGATTACGCATTCACATAATTACTTCATGTAAAGCTTTCCAAAGGATTTACAAGTGTTTTAAAGCCATATCAAGTCCTCGTGTTGAGAATCCCCCATCCATCGTGCTCAGATCCGCAAAGGCGCTCCAACGACCAGATGTATTTTAATGCGGAAGCCCCTCCCCATAAAAATTTAGCCATAATTCGATTCAATATTTTGATGATGCCATCGGCACAGAAAGGGTGTCCCCACATACCGCATTTGTACAGTACCGCCCGGATTAAGATTACTCACCGCCCATGATACCGAACAGAGCTCCAGGAAGTTCCATCCCGAAATCTTTCCCACGCGAATTTGTCAACCATCCAAAGTCCGCTTGATTCACACTCCACACGGTTTGATCCGAAGCCCAAGTATGTGAACCCGCAGCAACCTCCTACGTCGGTGAATCCTTAAAGTGAACGCAGCCGTCTTCGATAATCTGTCCCTCCTTGGGCCTCCAGGCTATGTTATTCATATATAATAAAGATTTGCCTCTCAGTTAATATTAAGAACTAATGATAATCCATGAAATCTATTAAAAGTACCAGTTTCTTCATCATTAACATGAGAGCCGCTAGGAAGAAGGGTTCTCAACTACAAATCATGTTAAGATCGGTATAGTTTTTCTTTCCATGAAGCCGTAAAACCGCATTTTCAGCATTCTAATGTTCCCATGGCGATTCTGGGATCTAATTTTGCGAAATATTGTTGGTTTTGGGCTTCGTTTACCCATTTTTGTTTTTTGTGTTCGCTGTCTCCAAAATTTTCATGTTTTTGGGTTTCTTTTATTCATACCGCCCTTTTTATAACACCGAAAGGCTTTGGATGCTCTCAAGAGATTGAAAGAAAAATGGAAGAAAATGAGGCCGTATTGAAGTTAGAAGAAGGAGAACCGTAGATAAGAGGCATTCTCGCTACTTACAAGAATAGCGCTCGCCCAAGAAGGAGTGTGGTGCCATGAAAGGTTAACATGGATGTGGTAATTGCATATGTGGGACGATACTTTCCGCTTTACTACAAGAATAACTCTTTCGTCGTTAGCGTACGGGTGCCATGAATGGCGTTAATGGTTTCAACCATAGGGCCGGAGAGATGGGAAATGTGAATATAAAAAATAAGAAATGAATTTTATTAATGAGTATTAAATGTACAGGAAGATCAAATTATTTGTAGAGCTGTAGCTGTGGACCTAATGGTATTTTTGGGTGTAATATTGTCAATATTTTGGCAACCATATGGATGGTAGTATTGCTCGCTATGAATTTTAAAATGGACTATGGAGTGTCTCATTGCTTTGAATAACGGTTTCACCATCATTGCTTACTTATATTTCATCGCTATTTATGAACAAAATGAAGCTCGATGATTAGCTGTGTGAATATGGTTCAACAAACATTTCTACCGCTGTGAATCATCAACGAATCGAAGTGCTTATGATTCGGAAGCAGCCGGCGTACAGGTACATTATGGTGTGCGGGTTGACTCCTTCATCATATCTCCACCATGCAGAGCTAAGCCTGCTAGGGTAAAAGGTGGTGGGCATTCCCTGCTGTTATTGTCGTTGTTGTTGCCACCTATACGAATATTCAATTCTTGGTTCGTTATTCGGCACATTTTCTTCCTTTTTGCTGTTTTTCTTTGCTGATCCTTCGTTATTTTCACCCTCTGCAGATACATGCCCACCCTCTCCCCGAGGTTTTACTTTCGGTATCTACCCAATTCGACACGCACGATTGTGTGCTTGGTCAAGGGTAGCGTTATCATCGTTACGTTGGATGGCAACCGAACAATGCCCACAGGATTGACTGTCCTGCCTGCAAAGATTGAAGAAGAGCCAATTCGGTATTCATCATTTTTGCAACTTCCTCGTAGGCTTTCATGTCAAGATCCCTCGATATTTTGGGACAGCATACAATAATTAAGGAAGGTCAAAGTTGAGATGACTATGTCTACCTTGATCGAGGCATGGATTTCCACTTTCCTGTCAGTCAGTTTTTCCTTTTTTTATGTCTTTTATAAGTGTGTGTGTGTGTTTTCGTAAGGACGACACTGAAATCCATCGGAATATATCCTTCATTTCCGAGAAATTTTAAGAACTGTAATATCACTTTTACTTTTAATTGACTTATTTCTAGGTTTACGCAGGTATTGCCGGGCTCTTGGTATACGAACAACTTAAAAACAATATTATCCAGACAGCCCCCCTCTTCTTCACTTATTATATCATCTTACCTATAAACAGATACGTGTAAAGGACTGTTGTTGTGGCAGACACTGCCTATTGGGTTCCAATTAAGAGTCCTAACTTAGGTTCTCTATTATCTTTCTTATTTTTTTTTCCAAGAAGTACCTCCCGTATTTCGTGGGTACAACACAATGGTCCCGATCAACATACTATGGAGCACTACCTGTGGAACTAACCAAATCATTAAATAATGTGTGACTACTACTTCTAACTCCAATCGGCATGGCCTACTCATTCTCATTTGAACCGGATGTTGATGGAGCTAACAACATAAACAGTCAGAATAATCGTGATGATTATGTAAATCCACAAGCTAGCCTGCAGTGCTGAATTATCGCAGAGGCATGGTAAGATTAAGGAAGAATTACTTCAAACATAAACAGATGCATGTTGAGGTATCTTTCCGGACTATGACGGCCTGTGTGGGAGGGTGGCGAGCTTGCAGAAGCTGTAGTTATTGGACACCGGATGTTCCCTGGGCACTGCGGTCACTGCAAATTTTACCGCTGGATCGCTGTTATTAAACCCACACACATGGCCCCATGTTAGTCTACTTTATCAATGGTCAGGTTTTCATTCACTCATGGACCAAAGCGATGGCTTAAGACGCAGGGGACATAAAGGATGGCCTTGCTTTATGCAATTGGTTCTGTGGCATTCAAGTTTGTCCCAGATATAAAACGACGCAGAGGGAATGGTGTAGACAAGGTGTTGCCAGGCCTTCCACTAATTTTGGACCCTAAGGCTTTCGAGAGCAATTGGTGATTTCGATGAAGCACGGAACAATGTGTCAGATCCAAGCAGATGAAAGTTAGTGATAAGAGAATTGCCGTGTCATGGAGAAGGCCTACTTTGTGGGGGATTACTGTGGACGGGATTTATTATGTGTGTGTGCGAAGACACACACAACGCATTATTTTCCGTGTATATCTCCCTTAGACGTCTTCCTATTGCCATAAAAATGGTCATCTTCAAAGTAACAGCGCTGTCCCTTCCGGCTTTGGTATGAACGTTCAGCAGTGCCTCTGCCACCGGTGCTGGGATGACAGGCATGTGAACCGCGCCACGGTTACCCTATATTGTACTAGTATTCCTTCTCCTTCTTCCTGGCAGCTGCTTGTCCCCCAAGAACCACAGGTATTTGCACCGAGAAGATTGTTGACAGCATGTTTTTCCGGCCGTACCTCCATCGACATGAATAGGGTCCTATTCTCCAAGCTGTTTTTATTTCCACCGTCAATCACCTGTATCTACCCCCCAAATTTCACATAGCTCATTTCATGACCAACTCGCCAACACCGATTACCTTCTCTCACTACGGTCATGTCGCGGCCCCATGCAGACTTCTCCCCGTTGGGGTCGCTCGTCAATACTCCTATTCTCTCTACAACGCCCTTTCATAATGTTGACCCACCGTTTTTTCATTACACACACGGCCCTACCGCTAATCATTTTCTCGCTCCCATTGTTTCTCTGGCCCCAATGTCCCCCTGCGAAACACATGAACCTTCCGACCTCGTACGATATCTCCCCAATCACCAAGAAACGGTAGGGAGCAACACGTTCCTGCCACAAATCCCAATGTTAATTACCGCCAACCCGTGTTTTTTTAAAGACCTACCCATGGTTCTAAAGATTCCGAGACCTTCATCCCCCGTCGTCTTCAATATCACATACCCGCAGCACCAAGAATCCAACAACGCCAAAGCCCAACCATTTACCCATCTCTGGATGGAGGCGGCTAAAATTGTTCTATCTCAGATGTGATGGCAAGTGGGAATGTTCCAGTAGGCGCTTAGGAGAAAGTCACTCGAAATGTCTGCTCCTCGACAACCACATTCTATTTGATAATATAAGGCCAAGCATGCTCCCAAATCACATTGCCTTTAGAACCGACGAAAATAATAAGTGCAAAGATCTTCTCAATGTGAGACTTTATGCCTGAGGGAGAAAGCTAACATAAAAACCTTTTTGAGTTATAAGTTCAGATGGTGTGCGGTGGCCGTAGACTCAAATGGCCATTCAGGAGGATTGATTGCTATTTGGGATCCGCACTGAGTTTCTTTGTGTTTCTTTTTTACATGGATCATTATCCTGTCACTGAGGGGCATGGATGAATTGCACCAATATTATTAATGTATATGCTCCATATAACAATAAACAACCCTTCGGATCGTGGAATATATCTTGAATTTTTATAAAAGTTAAGCAACCTAGATTTTGATAGATTTAAATTTCACTATGTACCGATGAGACATTGTAACATGTCTACATATCCTCTTTTTCTTACCAACCCTTCTTTAACATATATATATGTCTATTAATCACTTTTCAGCATGGTGATATTGTGCCCCCGTCCGTCGATTCCACACGCAGGTAATGGGGATTGCTATATTGGCAAAATAGCCGGATAGGGCGTCAGCATGCCAATCTGATAGACACCGGGGCCCCGCATCAAGCAAGCAGGTCTCTGAAGGGTATACCTGACTATGCCGATATCTTTATCCCGGAACACTTGGGATAAGAATAAGGGGCTCCCACAAGCAAGTCTGAATCTTATATACTGACATGTGCATTATAATCCTTTATAAATATTGTGGCAAGAGGACGTCGGATTGGAGGATCTCGGGAAGTGGGACCAGTCACCATAAACCCCCGGGCAATTAAAGGGCTCAAAAAGTGTGTGGAAGCCTAAAAAAATTGCCTCAAGGTCAGAAAGGTATGATAATAATCGGATGGAGTCCAGAAGAGCAGCATTCTCACAACACAGTCCTTGTTTGAAGAACTTATATCATCTGCCACACTGGGGATTCAAGAAGGTAGTATTGTGTATGAGCACTCTGCGTGAAACTTAATATATGATCCGTCGTTGAGGTGATTCACTAATTTTTCTAAAATTGTAAATCGACAGATAATATAAACACTATTGATCATGCCTAATGGTAAAAGCAATGTTCATCGCCGAGATACAAAAATAAACATTTTCTCATTTCGTATTTCTACCAAATGAACCATTTATCATGGAAAATCAAACTAGTTCCTTAATCATCCCATCGTTTAATGATAGATGTTGTTTCAATTGGGACTGCACCCATCAAATGCATATTATAGTCCAAATTTTAATAATGTGTCTTTTAATTTTTCTTCCTCTTCTTGATTAATTTAGTTTAACTTACTTAAATGTGTGATTTAATCCTATAAAAGGTCATATGCCTACTACTCTTAAACTCTACCTTTATTTCTCCTGGATCCCTAAAGCTGATCCACAATCCTTCGCCGACTTTAAAACCGATTGTACCTCGCAATCTTTACAAGATCACATCAAAGATTATTTCCAATCGCATCGTGCTTTTTTTTTTTTTTTTTTTTCTGCAATACGAACATACTGGCCAAACAACACGATTTCTTCGTTACCAGTTTTATATGGCTGTGATGCGATTGCCATCCATAGGAAGTACTTCATCTATACACTGAAAAGAAGGGAGGCTGGTCATGAAGGTGGATCTTCAAGGCATATGATTCAAAGAGACCACCAATCCCATGGTCTGTTCACCAGACTTAGTTGCCACCAGAACTGGCTTTGGGAGCAGACCATGTCTCGGCATTACTGTTGTGCGGGATATGTTGTATTATTAATGGTGTGCCGACACATTTTTTTTGAGGTCGTTGAGGTCTTCGCCAGTAGACAGCCTCTCCCGCCTGGCTTGGCCCATATATTGATGGGTTTTAAAAGGTTCACATGCTGTGAGTGCACCAAGGCCTCATTAAGGGTTTTTCTTTCAGTGTCCGTGCCCACGCGTCCACTTTGTTGATGACAGCACATAGCTGGACAGCATCATCAGTGAACTGCTGGTTTTATATTTCATCCTCGCTCTATCATACTTCCTTTCAACCGTTTATAGGATTAGGTATCAAATAAAGACAAATCCTTTCATTATATGGGAACGGTGATTTACGGTGGGAGATTCTTTTTGAGAACAATACTTTTTGTAAATCACAATATGCTATGGAAGGATTTATAAGCTATCCGTGGCAGTTGCAAACCCTGATATGGGGCAGTAGATCAGTGTGACCATGCATGATCATAATGCATTAGGGTTGCCCAGATCTTGAGATGTACACATGGCTTCTGCCCATGGGTGGGTTTGAATCATCCTCTCTTCACAGTGCCGGATACTGCATGAAACACACAATTTTTCTGCATTAATTTTTTTACTCTGTCAGCCCAGATTGTGAGAGAGATGATCAAAATACAGCATTGTTCTGTCTCTGCCTGTGGGTGGTCTAAGAGAAAGAAACACTTAGAAATTAATGGTTATTTGTACCAAAGATCAGATAAAAGGTATTTAAATACTCTAATTTTTCACATGCCTTGCCTATTAAAATCCTTTCCAAGTGTGTTGTATCAATGCATAACATTTGGAGTGCTATTATCAAGCAATGAACAGGATGCATTTCTGCACTGTCCATCCTAGAATTAGTTTGTCCACAAAGTATATCTCATTTGGGGCGGTTTATAAAAGTTCTATGTATGTATCCTGCCGACCGACTTGGTTTTTTTGTGATGGTACGAATCCGCCGTTTTCAAGAGTATTATGTCCTTCCTCCACATACTAACCCTTTCCCGCCCTCTTACTACACCGACTCATCGTTGCCGTGCGTGCTTCCCCTATTTGTCATAGACTATTCGATGCCGGTCATTTAAAGCCCGTTATTCAAAACAACAAACCAACTTGGACTCGGTCAGAAGATGCTTCAATGTGATCTCATTCAGATTCTTTTAGATGCGTTTTCGGCTATGTCATTCTATGTATGCATCATTGGACAGCCTCACAGAACAAATCTTTCATTTTCAAAGATGTCTATAGGAATACAATCCATTCTTCGCCGGGGACAATATCCATGACATGAGACCAATGAGCTAAGATCCCAACTAATATCTTGTTAATTTTGGTTGTCAAAGTATGCAGTAAGATACTTACCTTTCCTGCATAATCTCTGCAGTCGCAGTGGGCATAGCCCTAATCGTGCTCTATGTCGCTGAGTGCATAGTGATTGTCATATATTTTCTTTTTGCCCCGTAGTTAAAGAGACTGTGAGCTTGCAATGTCCTTTCTTTATGGACCTCAATTAGACGCCTATCGATTACAAATTTTATCGTAATGGAATGACGGTTAATCTAAAATGTCTGCCTAAATCACTTCCTTTTTCCTTGTATGAGTGTGTGAATGGCCGGGACGATTCATCTTTGAAAACAGCGTTTATTTCAAATACTTAACATTACTCCCAACATTATGTATTGGTTTGTTGATATGCCCAACCTTCTGTGATGGTGGTTGATGGATCCATTCGGAACAAGACCTCATGATTGCCAGATCCCTGCTCATCTTTTTTTGATGGGCATCACCGAAGGCAACGTGGTGGGATGTGGTATGATAAAATCATACCAGAGATAGAAAGAATACACATCTTTTGGAATGGTGGTCTTGGATCCAATAATACATTTTAAATTGCTTAACGTGTAGGTCTTTTTGTTCTCTTATCTTTCATCAACCCTAATTTTTATGGCGATTCCATGCTCTGTGATTTTATGGATTGCGTTGTGATGTGACATGTTGTACCTAGGGTTATTGTGATGGAGACATAGAACCCCATAGAACATGCAGTAATTTGAAATCGTCCTCCTATTAAACTGCTATCTGCCAGAAAATAACACGAGGCGACGATATTTCAAAAAAGGTATTAATGCAGAATTGCATATGCATGTTCTCAGTTCATAGATGGGAGTGTAGATTTGAAACTTGACTATCTTCAATCCATTTTGGTACTCAGAAATGCAGGAATGTTCGTCATATCTTCTTTCCTTGGGCATACTTTTGCTTCTTACGTTCAAACATCGGCCATCTTTCGGTATAATACATCTTCTAACTTATCGTGGCTTGGAGGCTCTTCGTGTTCTTCGTTGTGATATGATCTCTATTCTTATATTCTCGTCAGCCCTTCACACCGGGCTTCACATGATGACATGACTTTCACCATATGTGCTTATAGCCCGACTTAATTGAATGTAGTTGTTACCAGTATATGGATAACGCGCCACCAAGCGAGCCTGACAGAACGGAATGTGGTCCAGGCGAGCCTGCCCTTCACCGCACCAAGCGAGCCCGTCGCATAACTTTATTCACTCATATGACCCGCCACCCCCTACACTCAAGCGAGCCTATTAACAAGGAGGATCATATGTTGGTTTTCTAGGGTGGCAAGGGGTCATTTTCCCACATACTTTCCAACTTTTCAATTGCCCTTTTAACAGTTTCTAATTTTTATTGTTACGATACATGTAGTTCTATACATTCAGAGCAGCCTTGATTATCATACAAGGATGCACTCGGGAACAACTGTGCTGTAAAATGGTAATCCCGTCTCGTAATTTTGTTTGCCATGAAATATTTGGAATCTGCTTTTTTCACTTAGAAGGGTAATTTATGTATGTGGATGGGGATTTTGTTTTCGCTGGGTTAATTTTTCAGCTTATAGTCGTAATTGAGATTATGTACTGTCCTATTTAATATATACATCGTTTTTTTTCTTTCAAAAAAAAATATTTAAAATCAATTTTCAAGCATATTTTTATACCTTGAAGATGAACTACATTTTATATGTTGAAAGCAATCACAATTGAGAGTTCAGTGGACCCTAAACCAAAATGCACCTGAAATGTGGATCTCTAAACCAAAAACCAATTTGAACAAACGTCAACCATCTTAAAATTACAAGAGATGGGAAATTCCTTTGCTAAAGATTTAAAGTCAATTTCCAGAGACTACCTTGCCACCAGTCAGAAAATCTGGCCTATAAACATGATAATATATCACTTGTTTTTCTCACTTTTTCTGCCTTTATCACAGCACACATCACAGAGCCACTACTGATAATCTGAGTTTTAAATGAACAGGAACTTGTCGGCCCTGATTTTCACAAAAAGTTGCTATTAACTATTTACTGAAGAAAATTCCAATACATCTGAAAGCCTTATTTATATTGAAATTATAAAGCCATACCTGCTTTAAAATGCAGGAAGCTTCCTCTGTCTGCACAATGAAAGTTTTTTAAAGTTACATAACCTGTTTAAAAAAAAAAAAATTCAAAAAGGAATGAAGGTTTTTATTTTATTTTAATTTCCAAGCAAAGTAAAAAGAACACATTTTGTAAGGTTAATCCACATTTCAGATAAGAAGTTAATTGTCTGTCCAGAGAGCCTTTTAGAAATGTGGAGTTAAGGTCTAATTAGGCTTGTCCTCGCTGCTACAAGCATTTTGCCAGTTAGAAGGTCACAAGATCAAACTTCACAGCTACTGTATATGGCCGACAGTTAGATCCCCCTCGAAAAGGCACCACCAAATTTTCTGTGAACTTAGCAGATACATATAAATTTTCTCTAACTAAAAGATACATATATACATACAATAATCTAAACCACAACTTCAATAAATAAATAAATAAAACAGAAAGAGATACTTAGCTTTCTGTTTATGATCCAGAAATGAGTCTTAAAATTATACTCTGGTCTGCAAAGTAGTACAAATGTACCTTCTATTAATAATGTCTAAATGGACATAAGTTAAGGCTAATGATAAAACTGACATAAAGGCAAAAATCATGACAATTGACAGCTACTATTTTGGGATCTGTCATTGAATAGGTTAATGTACAACAAGCCATGGGTGCTGGATCCCATTAAAGCTGGGGCACACCATGATGGGATTTATATAAAAATCAGTTGGACATGGAAAACAAAGCTAAGACTAAAATAATACAACAATGTATACTTAATAAAACATGAAAATTCAGAGTTTGAGAAATGCCAACACCTACTGCAAACCTTTCATACAAATTGTGCAAAAGTAAAAATGATGCAGCATATCATGGGGAAACAGAGAGAAATTTCAGCTTAAAAGATGCAAATGCCAGCATGAGCTTCTCAGACCTCCATCAGATGTTGATCTACATAAAATAGCTAAAAGGATCCCTTTACTGGTTGAGGCTTCAACACAAAAATCAGTACCACAATTAAATGTATTCAATATGTAATAACCATTGGAAGCTCTTGATGACTATAACTCAACAAAACATTGGATATGCTATTATTAGTGCCTCCATTGTTGCAGTTCCTATTATATAAGGAAGAATGAACAAAATGATAAAAGTAACAGCGTGTAGGCTCTATGAGAGCTAACTGGCCACTGAATTGGAATTATCATTCATGAGTCATAAGTTGCAGAATTTCATTGTTAACTGAAGATCATGCAAGAGGTAAGAATGATGAATTTGTTTTTATAATGGAAATGTTTTACAAACTTTCTCATTATCTGGGCTGAATTATTTTCTGTCCTGCTACCAAGCACATAATAGTATAATTAAACTGTATTGCTGAATATATAGCAGAAGATTACCACTTGTTGAACTATCATATCACCGATAGATTTATCGAGAGTGTGTATGAAAGGGAGAGTTCATATTTAATAATAATAGTTGTGGGATAGGGACCAAGAGGCAGGTCTGTGTCCATGTTGCTGGGTTGGCAGATAGGGGACCTGCACAAATTTTCACAAGAATTAGAATGTCCAGGAAGTTTACCCACTTTCTGTCTGCCAAAGATCCACTTTTCACCACAAACAGAACTTCCCTGATGTATATGTTGCCACACATTGCATTATGTCAAGATTCACTTCTAAGCTATGAACTGAAATACACTCCTCTGATCATCTTCACCTAGGTCACCCCGGGTTCGAATTCACCAACAATAAATGAGAAAACAAACTGATACCAAAAATGGTGGTGATAAAATTTACTATTTAATTTTTCTCATTCAATCTTTGGCAAAATGCTGAGCTATTACTCTCTCTGTGTGTAAGAGAGCCCATGCAAATTTATGAGCCCCTGCACACCTCAACTATATATATAATGATTTGTGGTTGAATCCAAGAACATGACACAAAACAGTTTGCAGGCATGCTATTTTTAGTTCTGTTATTAGGGCAGTATGGGGAGGCAAGACCATGAAGCTGAAAACTCAGAAAAATTGGGAACTTGAAAACTTGTGAAACTATCAGGAGAAAACAAGAGATATTTGGGCTGGCAACATTACTTTGACTCCATGAATTGTGTTAACAGTAAAGGTAATTATTTACATTTCAGTTGTAGTAATCATCAAAAGCGCTTATAATAATGCCAAAAGTTTGGAATGTAGATCACAAGAGAGCATGAATACAAAGGGCTTGCTCTTATATACCAAATAGTAGAAACTTGCTTCAGCTAATAAGCCAAAGCTCTGGTTACATGCTTTGTATATGCAGAGATGCATTTCTGCCTCTCATGTGGTCCTAACCAAAAAGCTTGGGTATGGCCCCTTTCTGCTCTTACTGAGGCTTAGCTTGAGTTTGATTCACAATTTCAAAGTGTGAAAACCTAAGCAGAAAAGTCATTCAAAATAATTTCACACATAAATAAACTGAGCCAAATTAAGAAAATTTATGCAAATAGCTTTCTCTACAAATAAATAGCTCAATTTAGATACAAGTAATTCATCCAAATAATTTCTGCTCCAAATAATCTCAACCAAATTATGAACAAGCACAAGAAATGAAAGCAAAGCTTACCATGATAGAAATTATGAAGCAATAGGAAATCTATAAAAATGATTATGTACAATTAAAGAGAGGAGAAAATGTATTGATTTAGACCCTCTGTATTTATGAAAAACTATTGTGCATCTCTAAATCTCCATTAGAATTTTTTACCAAACCATTGTCAAAGCTTTTCAATCATGAGATTTTTATATAGTTTTATAGCCAGAAAGCAGTTATATTAAGAAAAAAATTGGTCCAAATATTCATTTTGAATTCCAAATTTTCATGGACTAATAACTAAAAAATATTAAACAAAAGAAATTATCCCCCACTGAATACATGTTACTGATTGTAAAATAGCTTCTCAATTTTTTTTTTAGTGGTTGGAATTTGAACTCATGTTGCTAATAAGATAGTTTGATCTCAATCGCACTATTAATGGTATGTCAGAGTTGTTTGAATCACTTTCAGATCCATCTAACTTCGCATTCATCATGTGCCGAGAGGGCCCAAATCTCTGGAGGTGCAAACTCATTTTTTGAGTGCAAAACTTGAGGAAAGGTTTGCACCTCGAGAGATTTGATCCCTCTCGGCGCATGATAGATCCAGAGTTAAATGGATCTAGGCTGGTTCCAGTTGGAGGCATCAACGTCACATTTTTCAGATTATTAAAATTTTTGTATATTTTTGAGATGTAAGATAGATCTAGGCTAGTTTCAGTCGTGTGTTGCCAAGGAAAATCTATCAAAGATATGATTAATTTTATCACTAATATGTAAATATATCAAATATTAATATAATCATTTTAAATATGCTAAATATTTCTGAGATTGACTTGGTCATTTTAATTTTAAATTTTCTTAGTTACCTTGGTTCGTTCAGATGATAATTATTGTTAATAACTATAATGATGAAAAATGATGAAATATTTTTTTTAAATGCAAAGTGACAATAATAGTGTTGAAAGATAGAAAATGTGAATAATAAGAACGTACTCATGTTACAATCAATCTCAAACTATTTTCTTCTACTATTCTTATTTCCTCCCTTGTTAGTTTTGTTATATTTTCATATTGATTATATGAAAAAGAAAATTTAAAGCGTAAACCATTTAAATCTTTAGCTCGATCTATTGTAGTAAACATGATACCTTGTCTCTCTTGCTCTCCAATATTAATAGCTTAAATTACTATAACACAAAAATCAATCTACATTGTTAATAACTTTTTGTGCTTACACTAAAATCAATGCATATTGCTAATCCAATCACTTTAATATTAATGTACCGTCATATATCCAATTACATCAAATCATAAATCAACATATACATTGAAATCAGTGCGTTTAATGAAAACAATCAAATAAGATTAGAAAATAACTTCTACATTGAAATCAATGCACCTAATACAATCAATCAAATAAGATTAGAAACCAACATCTACACTGAAATCAATGCATTTACTCAAAGCAATCAAATAGGATTAGAAATCACCATCTACACTGAAATCAATGCATTTAGTGCAAACAATCAAATAGTATTAGAAATAATCTACATTGAAATCAATGCATCTAGTGCAAGCAATCAAATATAATTATAAATCGACGTCTAAATTGAAATCAACACATCCAGTGCAAGCAATCAAATAGTATTAGGAATCAACACCTACACTGAAATCAATGCATCTAGTGCAAGTAATCATATATCATTAGAAATAAATATCTACACTAAAACTGATGCATCTAGTGCAAATAATCAAATAGGATTATAAATCACCATCTCCACTTAAATCAATCCATCCGGTGCAAAAAATATTCTTCCCTCTCTCCACCCTCCATCCATATCTATATCCCCATCCATCTCTTTTTTTTTGTCTCTATCTCACCCCCCTAAACACACATGCTCTCGCACTCCATATATATCATTCTCTTTGTCGATCACCCTCTCTCCCCATCTCTCTCTTCTTCCCTCTCTTCCCATTCTCTCCCTCTCCTCCACTAATATCTCTCTTTCCTCCTTTTGTCCTCTCTCTCTCTCTCTCCATCTTCCTTATCACTCTCTCTCTCTCTCTCTCTAGGAACCAACATCTACAATGAAATCAATGCATTTACTCAAAGAAATCAAATAGGATTAGAAATCGCCATCTACACTGAAATCAATTCATTTAGTGCAAACAATCAAATAGGATTAGAAATCATCTACATTGAAATTAAGTCATCTAGTGCAAGTAATCAAATATAATTATAAATCGACATCTAAATTGAAATCAACACATTCAGTGCAAGCAATCAAATTGTAATAGAAATCACCACCTACACTGAAATCAATGCATCTAGTGCAAGTAATCAAATATCATTAGAAATAAATATCTACACTAAAATCGATGCATCTAGTGCAAATAATCAAATAGGATTAGAAATCACCATCTCCACTTAAATCAATCCATCTAATGCGAGAAATATTCCCCCCTCTCTCCACCCTCCATCCATATCTATATCCCCCTCAATCTATTCTTTTTTGTCTCTCTATCTCACCCCCCTGAACACACGCGCTCTCGTACTCCATATATATCAATCTCTTTTTCAATCACCCCCTCTTCCCATCTCTCTCTTCTTCCCTCTCTTCACCTTCCATCTATATCTCTATCTTCCCCTTCTCTCCCTCTCCCCCATTAATATCTCTCTTTCCTCCTTTTGTCCTCTCTCCCTCTCTCTCCATCTTCCTTATCACTCTCTCACTCTCTCTCTCTCTCTCTCTCTCTAGAAACCAACATCTACACTGAAATCAATGCATTTACTCAAATAAATCCAATAGGATTAGAAATCGCCATCTACACTGAAATCAATGCATTTAGTGCAAACAATAAAATAGGATTAGAAATCATCTACATTGAAACCAATTCATCTAGTGCAAGTAATCAAATATAATTATAAATCGACATCTAAATTGAAATCAACAAATTCAGTGCAAGCAATCAAATTGTATTAGAAATCACCACCTACACCGAAATCAATGCATCTAGTGCAAGTAATCAAATATCATTAGAAATAATTTTCTACACTAAAATCGATGCATATAGTGCAAATAATCAAATAGGATTATAAAACACCATCTCCACTTATATCAATCCATCTAGTGTGAGAAATATTCTTCCCTCTCTCCACCCTGCATCCATATCTATATCCCCCTCCATCTCTTCTTTTCTGTCTCTCTATCTCACCCCCCGAAACACACACACTCTCGCAATCCATATATATCAATCTCTTTGTCAATCCCCTCCTCTCCCCATCTCTCTCTTCTTCCCTTTCTTCACCTTCCATCTATATCTCTATCTTCCCCCTCTCTCCCTCTCTCTCCATCTTCCTTATCACTCACTCACTCTCTCTCTTCACCTTTCTCTCTCTATTTCTTTCTTCTTACCTCTCTCCCCCTCCCCCTCCAAGTCCATCTCTCTTTTCCTCCCTCTCTCCACTCTCTCACATCCTCTCTCTTTCTTCCTCTCTTTCCCTTTCTCTCCCATCTCTCTCTCTCTCTCTCTCTCTCTCTCTCTCTTCACCCACCAACTATGTTACTATATCCCTCCCTCTCTCCTTATATCTCCTTCTCCCCCTTATCTCCATCTCTCCTTATTTGTCTCTTTATCTCAGCCCCAAACATACACGCTCTCTCTCTGTCTCTCCCTTGTCACTCCTTCTCTCTCTCCACTTCTCACTCTTTATATTTCTTATTTCCTACATCTCTCTCCCCTAAATCCCTCTCTCTTCCTTGATCTCTCTCTCTCTCTCTCTCTCTCTCTCTCTCTCACCAATACTCTCTCTTCCCCCATCACTCTCCTCCTCTCTCTCATCCTCCTCTCTCTCCCTTTCTCTCCCACCTCTCTCTCTCTCTTTTCCCTCCAATCCTCTCTCTTCTCCCATATCTCTCTCTCTCTAATCCTCTCTCTCCCCCCATCCCTTTCTTTCTCTCTCTCTTTCCACCCCTCTCTCTCTCCAACTACATTACTATATCCCTCCCCCTCTCCTTCTCACTTCTTCTCTCCCCCCTTCTTTCCATACATCTTACTTTGTCTCTTTATCTCACCCCTAAACATACACACTCTCTCTCCATCTCTCCCTTATCACTCTCTCTCTCTATTTCTTCTTAGTTATTTAAACTAATGAACATAAATATTCGTAAATATAAAGCAGATTATGGAGTAAATATGAAAAGAGGTTTTATTTACTTACCATACCCCTAGTTTATTTATATTTTTATTTTCTTACCATACCCCTTTTCTTTACTATGGTATTTGGCCCATAGGCTTGTTATGTAATTAGATTTTTATTTATAATCCTATTTGATATATTTTTATTTATTTACATTACCTATTTATGCCTCTTTTATATTTATTTATTTACCCATGGTATTTGGCCCATGGTATCAATATTAATTTGTCCCATGGTATTCGTCCCATAAGCTTCATCTAAATAAAACCTCTTTTTAAAGTTTTTTTAAATATAAAAAGGTTTATGGAATAAATATAAAAAGAATTTTTATTTATTTACCATACATCTAGTTTATATATTTTTTATTTATTTACCATAGCTCTGGAGTAAGTATAAATTCATTTTACAAATATTTAATTAAAAGAAATATTAAAAGATTTTGGATTTTGATTGTTTGTGTTGAATTAACTCTTTTCTTTTGATTTAGAAAATGGTGTTGACTTTAGTAAAGAGTAAAGATGTTTAAAATTTTACTTAATTTGGAAATTCAATGTGGTATTTTTTTTTGTTAAAGGCAAATTTATGATCCATTCAAATTCACGTATATAATTTACTGTCCATTCAAATTATATAAATAATACATAATTGTATTAGAAATTGATATATGTTCTAGCACAATGCGATTTTTATTTTTATTTTTTTTTAAATTTAAAACTTAAGCCGACACTTATTTTTTATTTTTATTTTAATTTAAAATTTCAGCCGACATTGAGGACGTGACCCACCTGACATCGGGGTCATACTGGGCTGTAGATGCGCCTCTCGGCGCAATAA
>JAXQQM020063455.1:0-54047 GCA_034641835.2 Pinus albicaulis | reverse complement strand
CTCGCATGCTAGGGGGGAATCTGTTACACCATTTTTTGGTCATCTAATCCATTGTTATTATATGGACCCAAGTAAACCAAGTAAGACCAATTTTACCCCAAGTAAAATCACATTCACTATGAAAAATAACTTAGTAAACCACCTTTATTAAGTTGTTTATGGTCTAAACAGGAAACCCCATGGGAAAACATTAAACAAATCCATATTTGTTTGACTTTCCTCAAGGAATAATTAGTTAAACAACAATTTAATTCATATTCCTAGTTATATTTAACCCAAAACAAGGAAATTAATTAGATAAATCATTATTTATCTTATTATTTTCTAAGAATAATTATTTAAACATTACTTAAATAATATTTTTTGTTAAATATGACTAAATCTCCCTTAAATAATTAAATAAATCATTATTTATTTGATTATTACTCAACCATATCCTTAAAATGATAAATAAATCATTTATTTATTTATTATTTCTTAATCACATCCTTAAAATGATAAATAAATCATTTATTTATTTATTATTTACAAATAAGGGGATTTGACTCAAGTCAAATTCCTTTTCCCTCCAACAAATATAACAAAATATTCCATAAAATTTGGATCTTGATTTGGTTAATAATATTTTAATTATGCACCAATATCTAGACTAACTCAATATTTTGTTATAAATAGAAGGGTTTTCCCATTCATTTACCACCTTTTGTTGCCTAAAGATCACTCTGGATCTAAAATTTTGGCCTGGCTATTGATCCACCATCATAGCCATATTTTGCTATTTGTCTCAAGTTTTCTGCCAATTCATATCAAGAGAGAGTAATTTAAATCTGAAGTGTCAGAGACTTACAAGAACCCATCCTATTGAGGAGAATAGGGAACACCCTCTTATTTTCCTCCCAAAGCCATCTAGCCTCGAGTTAAATTCCTTAACAAGCAAGCACGGGGCTAATTTGTTTTATGAGCCTTCAAGGAATTTATTTCTCTTGAAAACACATCATCCTTGAAGCCTCTTCATGTTCCCTGCTCTTTGATCTTTTCCCTCTACTGTTCTGGAGTCAATAAGCCTCACTGATGTAAAACATTGTGCTCTAAAATGCCTTTATTTGCCCCTTGTATCCTTGCAGAAGGTCCCATTTTACCCTTTTTTCCCTTTGTCAAAGTTCCCCTTTTTTCCCTCTAAATCCCCCCAAAATCCCCCTTAAATCCTATTTTCACCCCTGGTCTAGTTTAATTTTCCCTTATTTCCTTATCGTTACCCCCCATTGGCCATGGAATGCACTAAAAAGGGCCAAAAAACCCACTTTACACCTTATAATAAGGCCTAAGCCCTTTTCCGCCAGCCCCTTTAAACCACTTCCCCATATGCCCCATGCCCAAGACTGAGCGCTTATGGCTTGGGTGCTAATCGCATCGGAGAATCAGAGCGGAACATTCAGTTCCTTTGTAAATCATAAGAACTCTGATGCAATAGTGTTATCGCTCCATCGGTCCCGCCGCAACCCCCACCGTTGATCTATTGTTTTTATCGGACGGCCCTGCGCCGATCACACTCCCGCCCCGATCGCATTCGCAACATTCATCGTGTCACTCTTTTTTCCGCTCTGATTGCGATTCGCCGATCCAATCTAAGCCGTCCATTTAATCCATGATCCGATGGCCATCGCACTCCCCCTCCAATCGCAATCGCAAATTCCAATCGATACCACTTTCCGCCCCTTGCGATTGCGATCCCCCGATTGAATCCAAGCCATCCATCCAATGCCTATCCAACGGCCTAATGCTAATCGCTTCATGCCCATCGCTCCTCCCCTTTCGCCCCTCCGATCAGATCTCCACCGTCGATCTCCTTGCATATCCAACGGCCATCACATAATCGCATCGTCTCTCCAATCGCAATCACGATTTCCAATCGCTACCACTCTTTGCCCTTTGCGATTGCGATTCCTCGATCCAATCTCATCTGTCCATTGATCCAATATCAACGGTCCATGCTGAATCGCGCCCTCCATCGTATTTCTTCATCAGATCTCCCGAACAATTCATCATTCGATTTCTGCCGTCGATCTCCTCCTGAGATCCGATGGTCCAAAACTAATCGCCCTCCACCCATGCCGGGTCCCATCACATACGATCATTTTCATTACATTTTCATTCATTTTAATGCATTCTGCCTATTTTCATAAACCATTCCACTTTTTAATCTCTGCCGTCGATCTTCACTACTGGACCATGATCTAATGGTCCATGCTCATTTCTCCACCAAAACCCTATTTGTCGTTGTTTACGCTATATCAATGCATTTTTCACCATTGTTTCATCTAAAACCATCATTTGACCACCGCCGCGCTATCATTCTACACGCCCTCCATAGACATCCACATGGATTTCATAACTGAGTTTCGTTTTTTGTAGGGTTATCAGGTTGTGAAAGCCGCCATGATTAAACAGTCTTTAATACAGTGGTAGAGCGACTAGACTTGCATAAAAAGGATAGGGTTTGAACTCTATAAAACCCCCCAGAGCCATTAAAGCGCAGATTTCACCGACGGAGACAGAAATGGAGCAGCAAAGAGTTTAAGGCAAGAAAATGAAGGTCTTTGAGCCTTAACTTAGTGATTTAGAGGCAAAGTACCGGATTGAAGACATCATGGATCTCTCAGAAGGTCCAGCGCACAGAAAACTATGCCATCAAGGTAGCTACATCAGCAGAACATCCCTACTTGTGAAAGGACAAAGCGCCCATATTGTTTCCTCTATTTACCATGTTCCAGAAGAACATTCAGCCTTGACCACAGTCCTAAGCTATCAGAGCATTTGTTATGCAGCATGGTGCACTTCACTGTCATTCATTTTCCTTTGTTTATTCACCAAAAGTACTACATCCAGTGTGCATCAGAGCCATACCGGAGTAAATGGAAGCCTGAAGAAGATCACTCTTTCGTACAAGGCATGCCAAAGATAAATGCACAGAGTTTAAAACTGAATGGGCTTCGACCTTCTTTCTTTTCTGAGTTTTAATGTTTCATTTAGTGTTTCACCTACCTCCTCCGCTCATCTTTCAGCTATAAAATCAGGAGGAAACTCATTGTAAAGGTTGTTGTTGGTCAGTTATCAGAGAATTGCAAGCTGTTTCCTTTGAGACATAGTCTCTGTGTAAAGTTGTAAGATAGGCTGAGGAAGATGTTTTCAGACTAAATATCAAGCCATTGGTAATGTTGTACCTGAATGGTGTTGTTTTTTAATATGACAAGCACATTTCTTTGGATCTTGATTCAAAGCAGCTGGTGATGTTTTCTATCTTTGTGTTTTATTTTATTTCATTACATTTCTTCTAGCACGCATCGAAATATGGCATAGGATTTACCCTTGTTAGGTACCCTATGTCTCTGCTCTCCCTGCCTTTAATTTTTTTCTACTATATGTGTATTTGAGGTTTGAATTCAATTGATTTAACCAGTGTAGTGGTTCTATATACTGCTAGCTGATGTATGAATTAATGAATCATTTCTTAGATGTTCTTGTTAGGATTTATTTGAATGAATTGGGAACACTGGGAGGTCCAGAACTTGTCTCTATCTCACTAGGATCATTTTCAATTAATTAAGCCTATCTAAGTTCCCTTGAGCTGGAGGCCGAAGCATTGAGAGTTCAAAGTCTCTCTCTGATCTCAGGTTTTCAACTTTGTGTTCTGAATCTTTAATGTTTCCTTGCTCTCACCTTACCTCTTGCCTATCCTACCACGCTATCATATTTAAGATCCAATGCTTTAGATGACTAGCTCAATTGAAAGTCTGCATATTGATTAGCAAAAAAATCCTTTCCTAACTCCATTGCCCAATGGTCTTGAATGTTCCCTGGAATTATCTCTCCTTTGCCTAAACCCTCTTTGCTCATCCTTGTCTTACATTGAACCCTTATTTCCTGATTCCCAACAACCAAACAAACAATCAAACAAACAAATCCCGAGCCTTATAACTAGCCTAATATCTTAACCTTTTGCACTTCAAAGACATAAATCCTTTTCCAATCATAGAGAGATCCCTCTTTGGACCCATGAGAGCTAGATCCTAAGGTCTGAAAGTGGTTTGATGTTGTCTCATCTTTTGGTATTTCCGTCTTTTCCAAAACATGGGAACCCCAACATAATGGCAACTCTGCTGGGGAATTTCTGATTATTTCCATCTTACTACATTACAAGAGCCTTAGAAAATATAGAAACTCTGGTTAGGTTTGTAGTGAAACACTTCCATTTGCAATTCACTTTCTACACCATTTGTTGTGTTTTTCCCATACTCTTAGACAGAGCCTGGAAAAGGCCAGGTAGCCTCCGGATCTCACACTCTTTCAGAGTTGACATATCTGGTAAATTCCCTCCCAGTCAATCTCTGGTTCGAGTTTGCTGAGTTTGAGATATTCCTGAAAGGGGACATGTCATAAGCACTGTGGTGTACAGTGTACCCTCTAGAAGCACCCTAAACCTTCCACCCGGTGACTCCACAGCTCTTTAAAGATCAAAGACTCCACTGGTGATTAGTAGGCCTGCTGATTATCTTGGTTTCACATAAGACTCCACTAGAAGACCAGCCTCTAAAACAACATCAACCACAATAAAGGTAACAAGTAGGGTTAAGTTGCCTTGCTAGAGAACAACATTATAGCTTCAAGAAACATTCACACAAGAGCTTATCCCAACCCAAACCCCCCTGAAATAGTTGACAACCCTGAGATCATCCTCAAGAGATCTCCTGCACCTATAAGACCAACTATTTCTTGTCACATCCATAGAGCTAAATCTGAACCGGAAAACTTCACAGCTCTATTAGCCTCACCTTTACACCTAGACTCCCAAAAAAACTTACCTAGGACTAGGTCATTCAATGCTCTAGACCATCTAGACCTTGAGCTTCATGGTTCACCATCTCATAGTGTTCAACACATTAGGGACAGGGGGACCCCTCCATCTACACCTCCTGATATTCACTTCATTCAAAACTTGGGGCTCTGCCACCCCAAATCTGCCCAACAAGATTTTGGTGGTCACAATATCCCTGCCATCCATATACCAGCTGCTCATGTTAACCCTATACCTCCTCAGAACATCATCATGGCAGCTTGGTATGCACCTCTGGTTTTACCTCAGCCTCTGGTACCTTTACCCAACGATTATCAATCAAAGATCCCACATTTCACTGCCAAAGAGTCTACCACGGCCCAGCACCATGTAGATAGGATGGAGGACTCTTTTGACTACATGGAAATAGATGATGATACAGTCAAAATGAGAATATTTTCCCAGAGCTTAGGAGGTGAGGTGAAGAAATGGTTCAAAAGCCTACCTCCTAATAGTATCCAAGACCTCCCTGCTTTATATCATACCTTCATAAACAAATGGGAAGTTAAGGCCAATCCTCGCCAAATCCTAGCAGAATTCATGAACCTTAAAATAAACGTAGGAGAGAGTGTCCATGTTTACTCAATGAGATTTAACAGCATTTACAATGCTCTTCCTCCACATATGAAACCTCCCCAAGGTATGGCTCTAGTGAAATACCTTGAAGGCTTTGATGTTGACATGGCCTACCAGCTTAGGGAGATAGATTACAACACGTTGGAAGACATGCAAAAAGGAGTAGTGAGTGTAGAGGCTAATCTGATTGAGAAAAGAGCAAGATTGAGAACTGAGAAAAGGGTAACATATAGGGATGACAACATAGCTTCTACATCTGACCCCAATATTGACCGCATATCCAAAAATGTGGAAAAGCTACAACAAATGATGGAAAAGATGGTTTTTATGGTCAGCAATCAAAACAGAAACCAAAATCATAACCAGAACCAAAACTTTAGAAGAAACAATAACACTCCCAACAGACAAAGAGAATCAGATCAGCAATTTATTCCCCCGTTTCAAGAGAAATTTCTGGATGAAGATGAGGGGATCATAGAAGAGTCTGAAGGGAACATAATAAACATGTTTGAAACAGAAGATTCAATCCATAACTGTTACACAGAAGAAGATCAGCCCTCACCCTCATATTGGGATGAGGAAAGATTGGAATCTGAGGATTATAGACTTGGATTTGAATATGCCATCATGCAAGTCAGAGAACAGTATGAACTTAGGAGCAAGAAAAGCCTAAATAATTCCAAACCAAAAGCTTCTGAGATTACCATCAAGAAAAGACCTGAGAAACCTTTTAAAGTGACTGATGAAGGTAACAAATCAGCAGTTGAGAGTTCTGGAAATAAAAATGAAAAAGACAACCAAAACACTGATAAACAAGGTAAACCAACTAGCAGCACTAGCACTACAGCTAGTGCTCCTGATAATACTGTCATCAACAGTGTACATAACTAGAATCAGCACATTGATTCATCCACCAAGGCAGTGGCTAACAAAACAGAGTCGAACATTCCAAAGAGTCAATCCACTTTCAATCTAGAAAGTGAGATTGCAAAAATGAAAATCTCTATCCCACTCTTTGAACTAGCTACTTAGGATGTATATAAAGGCCAAATTTTGAAAGCATTAAATCTAGGTGAGAACAATGACACGGTCAATTTGAGTGATGATCAACCAGCCCTTCTGTTTGGTCCCAAGATTGAGGGGAAATTTCAAGAAGGGGTAGTGCCCCCTTTCTATATCAGTCTCAATGTTCATGATAAGATCCTCCACAATGCCATGCATGACTCTGGGGCCTCACACAACCTGATGCCTAAGATAGTTATGGAGAAGCTAGGCTTGGAGATAACCCGCCCATATAAAGATTTATATTCATTTGACTCTAGCAGAGTAAAGTGTCTTGGCGTGATCAAAGATTTGTGTGTAAGCCTAACCCAGATCCTAGCAAAATGTATGGTCATGGATGTTTTGGTGGCTGATGTGCCACCTAAGTATGGTATGCTACTGTCAAGGTCTTGGGGAGCCAAGCTGCAGGGTACCATGCAGATGGATGGGGCATATGCCACAATTCCTGTTTTCAGCCAACTGAGAAGACTGTACAGGGAGGCACAAATGAAATTCCTGGTTAGTAGCCCCGAAAAGCCTGAAAATTCTACTCTTTACTCTGTACACACAGATCTTGACTCCTTTATCTTCTGCAGCGATGACTCTTTGGGGGAGACAAAACAAGAAAACATAGATACAAACAAAGAGGCTAAGACTACGGACCTTAACCTAATGGCTAATCTCAACTTCGAGGAACACGAAGAAGAAAACCTTAGATGGTTCACTGAAACAGAGATTCATACCAAATGAAAAATCACATGTGATCATCTGGTTAGTCACCCCTCACAAACTCATATACCACATGAGAAACGAAACCCTCCACAGCACAACGCAGAACCCGTAATAAAATAGACCAGTGAAACTCACGATAGGGAGGGAAATGATGATAAAATGAAAAATGGACCCCTGTGGGAAATGAAATTTCATGGGTCATGCACCAAGAGAACAGCTGGAGCAGGGGTGTGGCTGCATAACACAGACAGCGACTACGTAGAGAGCCATGCCTGCAACCTGCATTTCAAATGTACAAATAATATCGCAAAGTATGAGGCTCTTATCCTAGGCTTAAATATGTTGAAGAAAATAGGAGCTCGTAGGATAGTCATGCAGGGAGACTCTGAGTTGGTTATAAAACAGGTGAACGGTGAATACACAGCCAAACACCCTAGGTTGAGAGCATATAGGAACGATGTTGTGGATATATTGAAAACATTTATTGAATACGAATTAGTGTTTGTTCCTAGGAGTCAAAATGTCATTTCAAATGGACTAGCTTGCCTAGCCAGTTCATACCCTAAGACTCCAAGTGACCAGCAAATCATAATACAGACCAAATTCAGACCTGCAGTGCCGGATAACGAAAAATATTGGCAGGTTTTTTAGGGCGATAAGCAGATTGAAGATTTCCTGATAGGCAAGAACGAGTTTGAATTTTTCGATTCAGACTCTATGTCCAGTGATAGTTGCCTAAGTGAGGAACCCTTAGACGAGGAAGAGCCACCCCGTAACATAGAAATAAACACTTTGAACGAGCAGATTGGAAACCCAAACGGAAATTGTGAAAATGCAGAAAATGAAGAAGTTGAGGTGCTGCAGGCCAAAGATAAGAACATACCTCGAGGTTTGGCGCCTTTAGAGGACCTTTTTGACTTTGATGATGTAGCAAAAAAGCCCACTATAGAGCACGCTGATTCTGACGTCGAAGAATGCAACATAGGCACTAAAGATAAACCCAAAATGATTAAGTTGGCTAAGTCTTTGCCGGCAAACATGAAAAAGAAATACATGGACTTATTCAAGGAATTCATTGACGTGTTTGCTTGGAGCTATGAAGACTTAAAGGCCTATGACACGAACATTATACAGCACAAAATACCTTTGAAAGAAAATCAAAAGCCCTTTAGACAGAAACTTCGCAGAATAAACCCAAAGCAATTTCCTGCAGTTGAAAAAGAAATTAAAAAGATGTATGAGGCAAGCATAATAGTTCCTATGAGGTTTTCTGATTGGGTCTCAAACCTTGTAGCTGTGAGAAAGAAAATAGGTGAGATCAGATTATGCATAGATTTCAGGAATCTTAATAGAGCCTCACTCAAATACAATTACCCTTTGCCAAAAATGGAACATATACTTCAGAGGGTAGTAGGCTCAAAAAGGATTTCCCTGCTAGATGGTTTTTCAGGTTACAACCAAGTCTTAGTAATCCCAGAATATCAACTCAATACAGCCTTTACCACTCCATGGGGCACCTTTATGTATGTTAAAATTCCCTTTGGACTGATGAAGGCTGGTGCAACCTTCCAAAGAGTGATGGATATAGCTTTTTTCGATGAGATAGGGCACTTCATTGTCATCTACCTGGATGACATAACAGTCTATTCCAAGACTAAAGAAGAACACCTAAAACATCTGAGAAAGGTCTTTGAAAAATGTAGAAGGTTCGATCTGTCATTGAATCCTAAAAAGACAGTATTTGGGTTGCAAGAAGGTAAGCTTCTTGGCCACATCATATCTGAGGAGGGAATCAGGATAGACCCTCAAAGAGTTGAGGGAATACTACAAATCACACACCCAAGAAACATCAAAGAATTACAGTCCTTTATTGGGAAGATCAACTTCTTAAGGAGGTTTATTCCCAACCTAGCTGAACACCTTAGGAATATGACAAACATGTTAAAGAAAGGTGCGGGAGTTAAATGGACTGTAGAAGCCAAAAAATCTTTCGAATCAGTTAAAATTTCACTCATCTGGGCTCCTGTCCTAATCAGCCCTGATTTCTCAAAGGATTTTCTAATTTTCTCATTTGCATCCGAGCATACAGTAGCTACAGTTCTACTACAGAAAAATCCAGAGGGAATGGAACAGCCCATTTCCTTCTTCAGCAAAGCATTGAGAGATGCACCCTTGAAATACAACATAATGGAAAAACAGGCCTATGCCTTAGTCAAGGCCTTGAAAGACTTTAGGGTGAACATTCTACATTCCCACACCATAGCCTATGTGCCTAGCATAGTGGTCAAAGATATCTTGTCCCAAGACCCAGATGGGAAGAGGGGCAAATGGATTGTTGTGATCTTAGAATACGAACTGGAGATAAAACCCACCAAACTTATCAAAGGTCAGGGCTTAGCTCAACTAATGGCTGAATCAAATCTACAAGCCCTTGACATTAATATGATAAATTCCTTGGATGAGCAGGAAGGATTTCCTGATCCCATTGTTGAGGAGAAGTTTCAGAACTCTCCTTGGTACTCTGATATCCTTTACATGCTCTCAAACCTCAATGCCCCCCCTAAACTATCAAAGACCAAGGCCATATCCTTAAAGCTAAAAGCCAGAATCTATTGTATAATGAATGAAGGCTTATACTGGAAAAGTACAAATGGCCTATTTCTTAAATGTTTGCCTGAGCCTGAAGCAGAAAGGATTAAACAAGAATTCCATGCAAGAGAGTGTGGAGGCCACCTGAGCTGGAAAGCCACTGCAAACAAAATACTCAGAGCTAGCTACTATTGGCCTACACTCTTTAATGATATCCATAAGATGACAATTGCCTACCACAAATGCCAGATTTTTGAAGGCAAAAGAAAGCTCCTCCCCTTACCTCTACAACCCATCACTGTTGAAGGTCCCTTTATGCAATGGGGCCTAGATTTCATAGGAGAGATTCACCCCGCTTCTTCTGCACAACACAAATGGATCTTAACAGCCACAGACTACTTCACTAAGTGGATAGAGGCCATACCTACTAGGAATGCTGCATATTTGGTCATCATTAGGTTCCTAGAGGGTCATATCCTCTCTCGGTTTGGTTGCCCAAGGAAAATAATCACTAACAATGCTACTGCTTTTAGATCCAAGAAAATGGTTGATTTTTGTCACAGGTATCAAATAGCACTTGTTCATTCAACCGCCTATTACCCACAAGGTAATGGCTTAGCTGAATCATCAAACAAGAGCCTAGTGGCCATCATCAAAAAGCTGTTAGAAGAGAAAAAAAAGTCTTGGCATAACAATTTAGTGCATGCCCTGTGGGCCGACAGGCTTTCAACAAAAAAATCAATTGGCATGTCAGCATACCAGCTTGTCTATGGAACAGAAGCAGTGTTTCCTACTAGCCTTGGGGTACCAGTGATCAAGCTGGTCCAAGAGATCCAAACAGAAGAAGACAATATGGTGAGAAGGATAAACCAAACAGTTCATCTCCAGCAAACAAGGGAAGAGGTCTATAACAGAGCTATCAAAGTTCATGAAAATATAAAGAAGTTATTTGACAAAAGAACTAAGGCCTCTGATTTCAAAATCGGAGATAAAGTTCTGAAGTGGGACTCAAGGAGAGAGGACAAAGGAAAACACGACAAGTTTGACAATTTGTGGCAAGGTCCCTACATCATCCAGGCCACTGTGGGTTCAAATGCCTTTTTTCTACAAGAGGTAGATGGTATTGAGCTGTTTGGGGTTCCTGTCAATGGCAGGATGCTCAAACACTACTTCTGCTAATTTCCAGTTTCCAGTTTCCATTTCCATTGTACATACCATTGCAGTATTTTGTTTTAAAGAAAAAGAGAAAATGTTTCAAAAAACAAAGAGAAAGGAGAGGTCCAGACATGCTCAAAACATGGACCTCTAAAGTGAAAATATTGGCTCTAATATGATCAAAACCTGAGCCAAAGAAAGTAAAGATAGCTGGTTCAAACATGCCCAAAACCTGGACCAGCAAATAAGAAAGAAGAATTAGCTCTAACAAGCCCAAAATCAGAGCTGAAATGAAGAAAAGAAAGTGACTCTAACAAGCTCAAAAATTGAGTCACAAAAGAATAAGGATACTTCAAAGCTTCAGATTTCAAGCCTTCAAAGTTTTGTTTTTAGTTTTCTGCAAGTTTTTGTCCATGTGCAACTATCTTTATGCCTTGGACCCACAGCAAACTAGACTCTCTAATCTTAGTTTGATTGTTTTTAAATTTATGTTGTAGAATGTAGAGAAGAAATCTGCTGGACAGTTTAATCCTAGCAGATATTAGATTAGGTAGAGAAACATATGAGACCAACAGTCTAATCTGGTCTCATGGAGTGATAAGGGTATATTTAGAATAGGTTTATTTTTCTGTTTATAAAATAAATGATGTAAAGGGTCTGCTAGTCCAAATGCACCTGAAAAGAAGAAAAAATGCTAGGATTATAGGATGGGTAGGTATATTGTTTGGGTGATGTTTCAGCTAATTGATGTCTTCAAAATTGTGGCAGCTGAAAACCGAAGAAGAAAGGTGGCTCAAGTACCAGGCATCTGGCCTACACCAAAGATCTATCTTTTGAATTCTTGACTCCTTCAAGGAGAAGCCATCCCCATGTGGAGCCACTGTTAGCCCCCTATAAATTCCTTGACAAGCAAGTAGGGGGCTAAATGGTTTCATGAGCCTTCAAGGAATGCATTTATCTTGTAAACACATCATCCTTGAAGCCTTTTCATGTTCCCCGCCCTTTGATAATTTCCCTCTACTGTTTTGAAGTCAATAAGCCTTACTGATAATGAAAAATTGTGCTCCAAAAGGCCTTATTCGCCCTTGTATCCTTGCAGAATGTCCCATTTTACCCTTTTCTCCCTTTTGTCAAAATCCCCCTTTTCCCTCTAAATCATACCCAAAATTCCCTTTAAATCCTACAAGTTCCCTTTGTTTGGCCTAATTTCCCCTTTTTCCCCCTATCGTTACCTTTCCCTAGCCTTGAAAATTGTTAAAAATGGGAAAAAACCCACTTTCCTACCTTATATTAAGAGCCTAGCCCCTTTGCCGCCAGCCCCTTTAAACCACTTCCCCATATGCCCTATGCCCAAGACCGAGCGCTTATAGCCTGAGCGCTAATCGCATCGGAGAATCAGAGCGGAACGTTCAGTTCCTTTGTAAATAATAAAAACTCCGATGCGATAGTGTTATCGCTCCATCGGTCCCGCTGCAATCTCCATCGTTGATCCATTGTTTTGATCGGACGGCCCTACGCCGATCGCACTACCTCCCCGATCGCAATCGCAACATTCACCGTGTCACTCTTTGTTCCACTCTGATTGCGATTCGCTGATCCAATCTCAGCCGTCCGTTTAATCCAAGATCCAACGACCATCGCACTCCCGCTCCAATCGCAATCAAAAATTCCAATCGATGCCACTTTCCACCCCTTGCGATTGCGATCCCCTGATTGAATCCAAGCCGTCCATCCGATGTAGATCCGATGGCCCATGCTCTCCCGCTTCAATCGCAATCACATTTTTCAAATGCTACCCCCTTCCGCCCTTTGCAATTGCGATTCCCCGATCTAATCTCGACCGTCCATTTAATCGAAGATCCAACAGTCATGATCTAATCGCACCATCGTCCATCGGATTGTCAAACCTCCCATTTCTCCCCTCCGATTGAATCGTAGTTGTCGATCTCCTCCTGAGATCTGATGGTCCTAGATGAATCGCCTTCCACCCATGTCGGGTCCCACGCATACGATCATTTTCATTGCATTTCAATCCATTTCTTTATATTTCTGCCTATATCCAAACTTTAGGGATATAAATTAAAGTTTAGTGTTTCACATTCCTTTCCGCCCAAATTCATATATCATCCCACTGCTTAATCTCCACAGTCGATCTTCATCACCAGACCATGATCGAACTGTCCACGCGCATTCCTCTACCATAAACCTATTTGTTGAGGTTTACGCCAGATTTATGCATTTTTCACCATTGCTTCATCATTTTATCACCGTCGCGCTTCCATCATCTTGACTCCCCTACATCCTTCCCTATGCATGGATTTCATACCAGGTTTTCATGTTTTGCAGGGTTATCAGGTGGTGAAGGCCGCCATGATTACACAGGTTTTAATGTAGTGGCAGAATGACAGGACTTGCATTAAAAAAATATGGGTTGAACTCTGTAAAACCTTCCCAGAGCCACTAAAGCGCAGATTTCGCCGACGGAGACAGAAATGGAGCAGCAGAGAGTTTAAGGCAAGAAAATGAAGGTCTTTGAGCCATAACTTAGTGATTTAGAGGCAAAGCACCATATCAAAGACATCATGGATCTCTCAGATGGCCCAGCACACAGAAAAATATGCCATCAGGGTAGCCACATCAGCAGATTTGTTCTAAAGGACCAAGCGCCCATATTGTCCCTTTATTTACCGTGTTCATGAAGAAATTCAACCCTCACCACAATCTGAAGCTACCAGAGCATTTGTTATGCAGCATGGCGCACTTCATTGTCATTCATTTTCCTTTTTTTTATTCACCAAAAGTACTACAACTAGAGTACATCAGAGCCATACTGGAGTAAATGGAAACATGAAGAAGATCATTCTTTCATCCAAGAGTGCCAGAGATAAATGCACAGAGTTTAAACAGAATGGGCTTTGGCCCTCTTTCTTTTCTGATTTTAATGCTTCATTTAGTGTTTCACCTACCTCCTCTGCTCACTCTTCAGCTATAAAATTCAAGAAGGAACTCATTGTAAAGGTTGTTGATCGATTATCAGAGAATTGCAAGCTGTTTCTTTTGAGACATAGTCTCTATGTAAAGTTGTAAGATAGGCTGAGGAAGATGTTTTCAGACTGAATATCAAGCCATTGGTAATGTTGTACTTGACTGGTGTTGTTTTTTAATATGACAAGTACATTTCTTTGGATCCTGATTTAAAGCAGCTGGTGATGTTTTCTATCTCTGTGTTTTATTTCATTTCATTACATTTTCCGCATGCATCGTAACCGCATAGGATTTACCCTCATAGGGTACCCTATGTTCCCCGCTTCCCGCTTTAACATTCTACTGCTATATGTGTATCTCGAGGTTTGATTTCCTCAATTGATTAACCAGTTGTAGTGGTTCCATATGCCGCTAGCCGATGTATGAATTAATGAATCATTTCTTAATGCTCTTGTTAGGATTAAATGTCTGAATTGGAACATCATGGGAGGTCTAGAACTTGTCTCTATCTCACTAGGATCCTTACTAATTAAGCCTTTCTAAGTTCCTTTGGCTGGAGGCCGAAGCATTGAGAGTCAAAGTTCTCCGATCTCGTGTTTTCAACTTTTGTGTTCTAATCTTTAATGTTCCCTCGCTTTCACCTTCCCTCTTGCCTATCCTACCACACTATCATCTTTAAGATCCAATGCTTTAGATGACTAGCCCAATTGAAAGCCTGCATATTGATTAGCAAGAAAATATTTTCCTGACTCCATTGCCCAATGGTCTTGAATGGTCCCTAGAACTATCTCTCCTTTGCCTAAATCCTCTTTGCTCATCCTTGTCTTATATTGAACCCTTCTTTCCTGATTCCCAGCAATCAAACAAACAATTAAACAAACAAACTCTGAGCCTTATAACTAGCCTAACACATTAACTTTGAGCTTCAAAGACATATACCTTTGACAATCATAGAGAGATCCCTCTCTGGACCCAGGAGGGCTAGATCCGAGGGTCTGAAAGTGGTTTGATGTTGTCTCATCTTTTGGTATTGCCAACCTTGCCAAAACATGGGAACCCCAACATGACCCACGGTTGTGTCACTTCGGAATTGTAAATAACCAATTTATTGATTTCTGCAATTTTTGCATTTGCTAATGAAATCAAACCGACATATAGTACATATGAGATAAAAATATACATTATATCGAAGTTCAACGTGAATATTAATTTTTGTAAATTTGACAAATTATAAGTTGCTTACTCCTTATGAAGCGCCTTTTTCCATTCGTTTGGAGAAGCTCCCCTTCTCTTTTGTCTTCATCTCTTTCATCGTCCCAAATCACTGCACCTGGTGTGTTGTCGATATGCTTGATGTACTCACTCGCATAATAGAAAGACTCATACGATATGTACCCCTCTGCCATAGACACCTCAGGTTTTGCCCTTTGTCGAGAAAAAAATTTCAATTTCTTCATGTACCTCTCTAAGAAGAACATCCAACGACAAGAAACCACCCCAACTAATTCAACCTCATCTACTAGGAGGATTAGAAGATCGGAAGTTCCTTCTCAAACATATAAACAATCTGGACTATCTCTTGGTGCCAGCATGGAATGTTAGCCACATGAATCTCCTTTGACGTGATCCAACATACAAATTCAGATAGTTTAGATATGGCACATCCTAGGTCTTGGGGGAAGTCATGTTTCACACACCCACACACAAACGAAGGATAATGAAACTGCAAATTGATAAACACATGCATAAAAAATTAGTTATGTTTTATGATCCCATGGGATAAAAATTATCAATATAATATATAAAATCATGCTTTTGACATTATACGTACTCTTAGAATATTCAAATGGTCATGCAATTTCAACCCTGACAAATGGTATTCCACAGTGAAGTAGCGCCGTAGTGAAGACCCATGTGAAGATGATGCCCTCACACCCATTATAACTTCCTTTTACCAAAGAAAGATCAAGTTTTTTTTAAATCCATGGGACATCACCTTCTTTGAAATACCAATTAGAGGGACCAACCTCTCTTGTACTTTGTAAGTGTCCTGGCCAATGCTTCTTTTTAGTTTTTGAAGTAATACGATCTTTCCTAACAACCAATGTGTAACGTATTTTCGATGATATGTGCCTCCATAAATAATATGAAACATTTTTCAATATATGGATGGGATATAATAAGCAGGTAATCTTAAGATGATCCCAATATGGGAGATCATAAAAGATAGATTTCCTTTTCATCCCAGCGGGCAACTTACCAACATAGGTGTCGAAGAATTCTGGATCATCGAACATAGGCTCCCCATTTGAATCGAACATTTCTATGAACTCCTTATCCTTCTCTCTCTCATATGCTCTAAGCCATTCAGTTGGTGTTGTTATTGCAGGCCTTTGTGTTCTCTCTCATTTACCATTGAAAGTGGATGTTGTTCTTCTATAAGGGTGTTCTTCTGGGAGGAATACTCTAGAGCAGTCATATACTAGATTTCGTAGGTCGTTGGACCATCTAGCTTTCATAGAAGGTCCACAACATTTACATGCATAATACCCTTTTGTTACAAGACTTGCAAAATTATTGTATACAATATGTATGGCACGTTAAAGAATATCATGAAGATCATAAAAATTACGACAAATTAAATTAATATGTGAAAGAATATTTTTACGTATATAAACAAATCGATAAACATGTAATTTACCAGAGCAAACTACTAAGCCTGGATAATGATGTGTCGTGTAAGCACACATTCCATACAATGTAAAACTCCTCTCTGTTGTGATGGGTCTTGATATATCATATGCATTTATCCCATCCCATAATTCCTTAAATTCATCTACCAGTGGTTGTAAGTGGACATCCATATTCTTCATTTTTCTTCTACCAGGTGTTAGCACCTAATTTGAACCTTAGGCTGAAAGAAGGAAAACCAGGGTAACCTAAAACCACGCTCAGCCTTGTAGCTAGCCCTACAAGGTCAGGAGAGGGCTCTCTCTGAAAAATATTCAATGAAGTATAATTGTAAACTAATTTTATGCTAGGTATAATAATTTAGAAATGTTATTTTTATAAATCTTCAGGGCTGTATGGATCAGATGGGGTTGGACAGTTTGAAACTAGGGAATTAAATCAGAGATACAAGGTATTTCATGGAGCAAGGTAGGCAGGGATTTTAACAATTTAGTTTAAATAATGATGGGATGTGTAAGGCTAATGAGAAGCCGAATAGGGCATAGGAGATGGATCCTTTTCAAACAGCAGAAAACATAAAAAATTGAATGATTTCCCAAGGCAGAGCATTACACAATGGATTCTACCTATCTATCTTGAAAGCATTCAACCAAAGATATGAGTGAATGAATGGCAAACATAACAATTAACTGATGAACACAAAGGAAAAAAAAATGCTAAAATCCATACCACAGGGATCCCACAAATAAGAGCTACATTTCTTTATTAATTCCTTGCCAAACTATTACAAATGGAGCGCAGAGCGTCCTCAATGATTTCCAACTTCTCCCTCCCTTTATATCCCTTTACAAATGACTCAAAAGTTACATTAAATAGACAGAAATTGAGGGGAGTAGATCCATAGAAAAAGAAGCTGTTTCACCAGCTCAAAACCGAAATCTGAATATAGGAAAAAGACCAACAATATACTCCTGAAAATAAGGAGAAACAATGCTTTTTGACCATCTGGAGAATTTGCAGTTTCTCAAACAGAGGAGAGGAAAGACAAATTTGGAACCTGTTAGCCCCCGATGAATTTTTTGACAAGCAAACAGGGGGCTAAAATGTTTTTTGAGCCTTCAAGGAATGCATTTCCTCTGAAAACACATCATCCTTGAAGCCTCCTTATGCCTTTGTCCTTTGATAAATCCTCAATGCTGTTTATATGAGAAAAGCCTCTCTGTTGTGAAGAAGAATGCCCAAAAGGTGCCTTTTCCCCTTCCTTCAATTCCCCACTTACCTTTCAAATCATCCTAACCCCCCGTTAAACCTTGCAAATACCCTTTGTTTGGTTTAATAGTCCCTTTTCCCTCTATCGAATCCCTCTTTTAGCCTTAAAAACCCTCTTTTTTGGCTAAAAACCCATTTTTAACATATTTAAGGTTAAGACCCTTTCAACCAGCCCCCTTAAACTACTTCCCCACATGACTCGCGCCCAGAACCAAGCACTTAAGGCCTGCGGTGCTAATCACAATCGGAAGGTTTCTTAACCCCTTCCCCTTTGTTTTTCCGATACGATTGGGCTTCATTCTATTTGCCGCCAATGCAATACGGACCGTTGATCTGTACAGATCCGATGGTTAGCGCTAATCGCATTGCGCTGGTTAACCCTTTCACACTTCCCTCCAATCGATTTTAGACAGTCGATCTGTCTCCAGATCGGACAACTGGCGCTTAATCGCGCATCGCCAATCGCAAGTTTTCAATGTGTCACCCCCGTTGCCTCCCCCGATTGCAATCCTCTTATTCAATCATAGCCGTCTGTTGATCCAGATCTACGGCCCATGTTGCATCGTGTTCCCATTCAACTTCCTTCCATCAGATCTCCAAATAATTTTTTCCGAAGATCTCCGTCGTTGATCTTTTTATGATCTGACGACCCATATCAAACCGCCCTTCGCTATTGCCGGGTCCCACCATTTCAAGTCCATTTCATATGTTTTCACGCATTTCCCTTTGTATTTTGATTCAAAGGCCTAAACCTAATGTTTTTCAATAAAAATTCGTATTTCCACCGCTTCACTGCATTTTTCCACTGTTTCCATTGCATCCACGACATTTACCTCTGTTACGTCACCATTCCTCCAGGCCTCCAGAGAATTGCTTCTGCCACCCCCTGGATTTTACAATTGGTTTATTTTGTTGTTGCAGGGTTTACAGAGTGATGAATTCACTCTATTCTCCGAATCGCAGTCACTGTGATTCAAATCATAGAGAGGCCATTACAGCAGAGGTTAGTGAAACAGTAGAGGCGGATTAGAGGGATTCAGGCCTGATTAATTGCAGATTTAGCACCTAATCCCATGTTCATAGAATTAAGTTGCAGTTGGAAGACTAAAGAGCACACGAAACAACCATATCCATGCTTTTACATCAGCAGAGTACTTTTTCTCCAGAAAGAACACCCTCGACAACATTCTCCATGCCTCATCGAGTTCCTAAAGGCCATTTCACTGACAGAAATCTTCCAAAGACTGTCAAGACAACAATAATGGAGGTATGGAATCCCAGAAGACCCTTCAGTCACCTTACTTGCTTCAGAAGACAGAACAGAGTGCCTTACAGCCATGAAGGACATCAAAGAAACATCTTTGGTCAATATCGACCTGACAGAGGCTCCCAACTAGACTACAGAGTACATCACAGAGCCATTAAGTAGAATGGGCATGGACACGTCCTCCACTCTGTCTTATTGGATCCATTCAATTCAAATCTACTTCTGCTATTATTCTTTCTCCTATAAGAATCCTGAAGAACATATTGTAAAGTGGTTTTTGTTGCGTTGTTGTAGTTGCAGTTGTAGGGATTCATTTTTGACTGTTAGAACAGTTTTGGGAGAGAGTAGCAGAATAGTTTGTAATGTAGTAGGCTAGGAGGAGAAAGTTTGGACTGTAATCAACCATTGAGCTCAGTGTATGTGACTAGTTTTTCATCAATTAATCAAGCAAATTTCACAGGATCCTGATCTACTATTACGGGTGATGTTTCTCTTATTACATTGTTTTATTACATTTTTCATGCTATTCATTGGTCTTATCGTACGCATCAGAAATCTGGCATAGGATATACCCTTGCATGGTACCCTATGTTTCTGCTCTCCCTACCTTTAATGTTTTCTACTGATAGTGAATCTAAGAGAAAACTCATGCAATTTAACCAGTGTAGTAGTTGTTGCTTCACTGCTAGCTGATGTGTGAATTCAGGGTTTGCTGCTTATTTGTTCTTGTTGGATTCAAGCTAGAGGATTTGGGATACTGGGGATTTAGTGTAAGCCCTATCCACTGGGGTCCTCGTTCAACGGATTGGCCTTTCCAAGATCCCATGAGCTGGTGTCAAAGCATTGAAGGTTAAAAGTCCTTCTCTGACCTTAGGCCTAGTTCTGTGTTAAAATCTTAAGTGTTTTTCCTTTAAGAGTATGCTAAAGCAGATCTGGAGTTAGATGACCTCTGGTCTAATCTCAAGCTACCCTTTGTGTCTCTCCTTTCATTCCTTAATGTTCCATTCCACCATATATTTTTAAATATCCCTTAGTATAGATGACTTGCCCTCTGAAAACCTTGGCTAGTTGCTTGCAAGTAATCCCCTTTCATGACTCCATAACCCAATGGATGGCACATTCCTAACCTATCCTCTTTTACCGAAATGTCATACTTCTCTGCTCCTTTCTTTCCATTAATTTCTCAGTCTATGGTCTCTGACTCAACCCAACAAACAACCAACCAAGTCATTTTAAACCCCCCTTTGTGCTTCATACCTAGCCTAATACCTCTTTTTGAGCTTTCAAAGATATATCATTCTTTGCTTTATTGGAAAGATCCCTCTCCAGGTCTAGGAGGGCTAGATCCTAGGGCCCCAAAGTGGTTGTGATGTTGTCTAGTATTTTGGTCTTACCAATCTGGCCAAAACACTGGAACCCCAACATAATGGCGACTCCACTGGGGAGAAACTCAGACCAATGCCTTTAGATTGGTAGCTCTTTGCTGATGGTGGACGGCAACTTGTTTCAAATGTCAAATTTCATCCACCTGGTGACTCCACACCCTATAATTCCTAAAATACCAAATGAATCCACTGGTAGAAGACTCTGAACTGGTTGAGAAGATGCAGTGACCTCTTTTTACAATTATGGATCCAGACATGGACAGAGATGCAAAGATAGATGCTTTGTGCGACAAATTAAATGGAATAGCAAACATGTTTGGTGAAGTGTTGGAAATGTATATGGCTAATTTGGATGCAAATGTCGATGATCCAGAACAGCCCATGCATTTTCCAGAGCAAGGGCCAACTCCAGACCTAGACAATGTGCAAGAAATGTATGATGATATTGGTCTGGAGTTTGCTTTTGCTCTGGAAAATTCTCAAGAAGAGGTTAAAGAAGATATCTAGCCTCTAGATCAGTTCGTGCAAGAAGTAGAAGACTGTTGTTCTTCTACCTGTGTTAAAAAGGAAATTCCTACGTTGACAGAAGAAGAGATGGACCCAATATCAACCACGTAGTCCACCTCTAAAATCTTTTATAGAACTGATTCAGATCCAGAAAAATCCTCTATGGATCAGAATTAAGAAAGACCTGCTGAGAATCTGACAGGTTTGATTGGCGACATTGATTATGATTATGAATTTCCCAGCTATGATCTGTTTGATGATGATTGTTTATAGAGGGAAGCCGAGCTCGCAAGACCATCATCAGCAGATTCATGGGAGGAAAATCAAGGCCAGCAACTTCAGAGAAGAAATGAATCCAGTTGGCCTATCTATGACACTGATGAGGAAAGCTATGAAAGCCTTGTAATAGGTGAAGATTTATGGAATTGTCACTCTGTTACACTTCAGATTATCAGTGATGGTGTTCACATTTAGCAGCCTTTCATCTTAAAAGATGAGGAGGAAAGCAAAGAAGGGATTCTTGAGCATGATGAAAGTAAAGAGCCTTTTCTTGAAAAAGAGGAAGCAATGGATCATACCTCTACTCAAGAATTCTTAGACCTTTTCACGAAGCTCAGCCCATTAGAGCAGAATATATCAGAGCTCTAGGAGGACACAGCTACAATATATGATGAGTCCTCCAGTTCAGAATATGAAGAAGATGAAGGAGACAATCTGTCTGAAGAGAGTCTTGTTCTTGATCCAGTGGAAGAAGAAGAAGTTCTAGTTGAAGCTTGCCTGCTAAATAGTCATAACCAGGTATCATTTCATGATCCTTATGATTTTTTCTTGCAAACATTTGACGAAGGATCAAAGGTATTTTTGGCACGCTGCAGACAGCAAGAAATTTTTTTAAAGCTGTTGTTGGGGAATAAAAAGAATGGGAGTGGCCCTGCATATCCAGCTTGCTCAAGGAGATGAGCAAGAAAGACCAGTCATGGGATCACTTGATAGACTGGTTGCATTAGAAGACAATGTGTGTAAGCTAGACTTGTAAATATTCCAGTTAGAGTAGAGTAGGTAGGAAAAGCTCAATAAAGCTCAGTCTATGAGCATTCAGTTAGTAGTTTTAAATCTTTGCAAAGTGTTTAGTCCATGAGCGGTTTTGTCTTTATGCCATGGTTCACAGCAAGCTAGACAATCTAATCCTAGCTTGGCTGTTTTTCAATTTTTGTCTTAGAATGTAGAGAAGAAGTCTACTAGACAGTTTAATCCTAGTAGATAGTTTAATCTCATGGAGTAATAAGGGTAGAAGTAGAATAGGTTTATTTTTCCTGTTTGTAAAAAATTTATGATGTAAAGGGTCTGCAAGTCCAATGCACCTAGAGGAAAAAATGTTAGGACTATAGTGTGGGTAGGTAGTTGTTTGAGAGCATATTACTGCTGATATGATGTCTTCATGATTTGTGGCAGCTGTTCCAAAGAAAAGTTGGATGTGTCAAGTACCAGGCATCTGGCCTACACCAAAGATCATTTTCTGAATTCTTGACTCCTTCAAGAAGAAGCCATCCACATGTGTAGCCACTGTTAGCCCCTTATGAATTTTTTGACAAGAAAACAGGGGGCTAAAATGTTTTTTGAGCCTTCAAGGAATGTATTTTCTCTGAAAACACATCATCCTTGAAGCCTCCTTGTGCCTTTGTCCTTTGATAAATCCTCACAATTGTTTATATGAGAAAATCCTCTCTGTTGTGAAGAAGAATGCCCAAAAGGCCCCTTTTTCCCTTCCTTCAATTCCCGACTTACCTTTCAAATCATCCTGACCCCCCTTTAAACCTTGAAAATACCCTTTGTTTGGTTTAATAGTCCCTTTTACCTCTATCGAATCCCTCTTTTAGCCTTAAAAACCCTCTTTTTTGGCTAAAAACCCATTTTTAACATATATCAAGTTAAGCCCCTTTCGGCCAGCCCCCTTAAACCACTTCCCCACATGACCCGCGCCCAAAAACCAAGTGCTTAAGGCCTGGGGCGCTAATCGCAATCAGAAGGTTTCTTAACCGCTTCCCCTTTGTTTTTCCAATACAATTGGGCTCCGTTCTATTTGCCGCCGATGCAATACGGACCGTCAATCTGTATAGATCCGACAGCCAGCACTAATCACATCGCGTCGGTTAACCCTTTCCCACTGCCCTCCGATCGATTTTAAACTGTCGATCTGTCTCCAGATTAGATGGCTAATGCTTAATCGTGCATCGCCAATCGCAAGTTTTCAATGTGTCGCCCCCGCTGCCTCCCCTGATTGCAATCCTTCGATTCAATCACAACTGTCCGTTGATCTAGATCTACGGCCCATGTTGCATCATGTTCCCATTCAACTTCCTCCCATCGGATATCCAAAGAATTTCTTCCGAAGATCTTCGCTGTTGATCTTTTTATGATCTGACGGTCCATATCAAACTGCCCTCCGCCATTGCCGGGTCCCACCATTTCAAGTCTATTTCATATGTTTTCGTGCATTTCCCTTTTTATTTTGATTCAAAGGCCCAAACCTAATGTTTTTCATTAAAAATTTGTATTTCCACCACTTCACTGCATTTTTCCACCATTTCCATTGCATCCACGGCACTTACCTCTGTTGCGTCACCATTCCTCCAGGCCTCCACAGAATTGCTTCCGCCACCCCCTGGATTTTATAATTGGTTTATTTTATTGTTGCAGGGTTTACAGAGTGATGAATTCACTCAATTATCCGAATCGCAATCACTGTGATTCAAATAACAGAGAGGCCATTACAGCAGCGGTTAGTGAAACAGTAGAGGCAGATAGAGGGATTCGGGCCTGATTAATTGTAGATTTATCTCCTAATCCTGGGTTTAGAGAATTAAGGCATATTTGGAAGACTAAATAGCACATGAAACAGCCATATTCGTGCTTTTACATCAGCAGAGTACTTTTTCTCCAGAAAGAACACCATCAACAACGTTCTCCATGCATCCTCGAGTTCCTAAAGGCCATTTCACTAACAGAAAGCTCCCAAAGACTGTCAGGACAACAATAATGGTGTTATGGAAGCCAAGAAGACCCTTCAGTCACCTTACTTGCTTCAGAAGATAGAACAGAGTGCCTTACAGCCATGAAGGACATCAAAGAAACATCTTTGGTCAATATCGACCTGACAGAGGCTCTGAACCAGACTACAGAGTACAGCACAGAGCCATTAAGCAGAATGGGCATGGACACTTCCTCCACTCTATCTTAATGGATCCATTAAATTCACATCTGCTTCGGCTATTATTCTTTCTCCTATAAGAATCCTGAAGAACATATTGTAAAGTGGTTTTTGTTGCGTTGTTGTAGTTGCAGTTGTAGGGATTCATTTTTTACTGTTAGAACAGTTTTGGGAGAGAGTAGCAGAGTAATTTGTAATGTAATAGGCTGGGAGGAGGAAGTTTAGACTGAAATCAGCCATTGAGGTCAGTTTATGTGACTGGTTTTGCATCAATTAATCAAGAAAATTTCACAGGATACTAGTCTATTATTACGAGGGATTTTTCTCTTATTACATTGTTTTATTACATTTTTCATGCTATTCATTGGTCTTCTGGTACGCATGAGAAATCTGGCATAGGGTATACCCTTGCATGGTACCCTATGTTTCTGCTCTCCCTACCTTTAATGTCTTCTGCTGATAGTGAATCTAAGAGCAAACTCATGCAATTTAACCAGTGTAGTAGCTGTTGTTTCACTGCTAGATGATGTGTGAATTCGGGGTTTGCTGCTTATTTTTTCTTGTTGGGTTCAAGCTAGAGGATTTGGGATATCGGGGATTTAGTGTAAGCCCTGTCCACTGGGGTCCTCGTTCAACGGATTGGCCTTTCCAAGATCCCATGAGCTGGTGTCAAAGCACTGAAGGTTAAAATCCCTTCTCTGACCTTAGGCCTAGTTCTGTGTTAAAATCTTAAGTTTTTTTCCTTTAAGAGTATGCTAAAGCAGATCTGGAGTTAGATGACCTCTGGTCTGATCTCAAGCTGCCCTTTGTGTCTCTCCTTTCATTCCTTAATGTTCCATTCCACCATCTATTTTTAAAGATCCCTCAGTATAGATGACTTGCCCTCTGAAAACCTTGGCTAGTTGCTTGCAAGTAATCCCCTTTCATGAATCCATAGCCCAATGGATGGCACATTCCTAACCTATCATCTTTTACCGAAACGTCCTACTGCTCTGCTCCTTTCTTTCCATTACTTTCTCAATCTATGGTCTCTGACTCAACCCAACAACCAACCAACCAAGTCATTTTAAACCCCCCTTTGTGCTTCATACCTAGCCTAATACCTCTTTTTGAGCTTTCAAAGATATATCATTCTTTGCTTTATTGGAGAGATCCCTCTCCGAGTCCAGGAGGGCTAGATCCTAGGGCCCCAAAGTGGTTGTGATGTTGTCCGGTCTTTTGGTCTTGCCAATCTGGCCAAAACACTGGAACCCCAACAGAACCATTTCTCCTTTTTATTGTTACTGTCATGCTGTAATGATCTTTGTATTTATATTTAGCTCTTGGCCTTGACTATTTCTTTTCTTTTGTTGAAAATCCCTTTTATGCCGAGAAATGCCCTTGGGAACCAATAAAACTGAGATTTTTCCATTTAATGAAGAAAAGTCCCTTTTGGGTGAAAAAGAGAAAAGGAAAGGATGGTGGGCTCGAATTGCAATCGCAAATCGCAATCGGAAGGAGGGGGGGGGGGGGGGGGGAATGTATCACATAATGGAGCGATGCGATTGGAAACTTGCGATGCGATAGTGTATAGGGGAAATCTCATGGGGAAATCACAATCGCAAATCGCAATCGCAGTGGAGGAGCGGTCATAACACATGGCGAGAAGAAAACACGATGGGCGATGTGCGATGGAGGGGAAGTCTTTATAAAAAAAATGGAAAAAATGGTTTAACACAGGGAAAAGCCCATTTTCTTTTGAAAAGGGCAAAAGAATTTTAGGTGGGACCTAAGAAAATCGCAATCGGAATTGGGAAGGGGAGTGGGTTAAACAATATGGAAATCGCCGATTGCGATTGGTGATATGCGATCAATCGCATCAGTGGGGAGGAGGAAGCGGGTCTGTGCGAAATGAAATATTTGCGATGCGATAATCGCATCGGAGGAAACCGATGTGCAGGGATAGAACATATCGGGACAAATGATAATGTGATGGGCGGAGAATTTATGATGGAGGAAAAGTCCTTGTAAAACAAAAATGAATGAGAATTTTCACTTTATATAGGGAAAACCCCTTTTCCTTTGGAACGGGGCAGAAAGGCTTTCGTGGAACCCGAGGGACAATCACAATCGCAATCGGGAAATCAGAAGAGCAGGGTGATGAGTTGTGGGACCGATGTGAAGTTACGATGCGATTGAATGTGGGCTGTCAGATCGTTGAGAAGATCGACGGTCCGGATGCGATCGGAGGTGGGTCAATCAGAGGTGACTCAATCGGAGGTTTGCGGTTGCATCAGAGTTGTTTGATCGGCGATGAGTCAATCGGGAGCCGATGGACTATTGTAATGCGATGAGATCAGATCAGAAGCAGGACCTTTGCAATGTGATGCAATCGCATCAGAGGTTTTTAATCGGGGAAGGGTCAATCGCATCGGAAGTTTACAAGATGTGGTAATGAAAATATAAAGGGAAAATACATAAGTAAATATTATAAAGTTCAAAGGGGCCAAATGGGAAAAAGGTGTAAAGTGTGGCTTTTGAGGACTCTTGTTCACTTAGGCATATTTTTCAATCCAGAAGTCAGTTTGGGGAGTATAATATACTGTTAGAAAGCTCTTTCCGGGCTATTTCTGATGGACATACTTAGAAGATGATTTTACATTGAAAATACTGTGGAAAACACCTTTGAAAAGTAGGGTGGTGGCTGTGTAGGGATGGCAGCTTCTAAAGCTCAACTTATTACATATGAAGACATAAAATTACATAAGAAATGATAATAAAAGAAAAGTATAATGTTTTCACCTCAAAACATGTTTTGAGGTGAAAATTACATCAAGTTTAATAGAACTACTCTTTTATTTTTTCAGATACTCTGCCTTTGAGTTGATTTGACCTCCTCATGACCTTGCTGATATTTATTGACACTTGCCTCATTAATTTGACCATGATGAGACCCTAGAACCTAATGAGACCAACCCTATGACCGAATAATATGGATTGAGAGTGAAAGTGAATCATGACTGAAGACCATAGAGAGAGGAATTAGCAAGTTTCTACATGAGGGAAAACTGATGAAAGACCACTACCATCAATGAATCCATGACCTAATGGAATGGTGAAGATTTATGATATGGGACTCCTATATGCAAATGCAAAGGAGTAAGTTTGATCACTGATGGTAGTATGACAAGACTAACACTAACATTGGCTCCAATGGGGATGGTAGCTCCTTGGAGGTGCCAAGAACACCGTAGACCAAGTAGCCTTATCCATTGGGAAAATATGGTCAAAATACTGAAAACTGACACAATGCAGACTGAATTTGATTCAAACTATGAAAACTTAAATAAAACTAACAAACCTTACACATACCATTCAAGTTTTATAGCCTTCACCTCGGGCCCCAAACTTCAATGACCGTGTACTTGAAACTTGACCAACAATGGCATGGTATATACAATGACTGTGACATAATTTTGGATCCATTATTTCAAACGTGGTAGTGCTTCAACAACCTACCATAAACTGGTCCTCCGGGGCAATCTTGGCCATCCATCTCTATGAGCAAGAAAGCATTTTGTCCCCTGTATGCTGAAATCTTGTATGGTCTTTTCCACATGTTGTCGAACTTACCATGCTTCCCTTTGTCCTCATTTTGTGCATCCCATCTCAACACCACATCGTCCAACTGAAATTTTTCTGCTTTGGTTTTATGGTCATAGATTTTATTTATATTTTCTTGCAACAGAATAGCGTTCTGAGAAACTTCTTCCCTTTTTTGCTAAAGGTGGATCATTTGATTTATCCTTCGCTGATTATCGTCCTCTTCACTGCCAGCCTCTTGCAATAGTCTCATGACCGGAACTGTAAGTGACGTGGAAAAAACAACATCAGTACCATAAACCAATTCAAACGGTCACATACCTATGGATTTCTTGCTACTGACTCTATCTGCCCATAACGCGTTGATGAGCTTTCGATGCCAGTTCCTCTTATTTGCTTCCAGCATTTTCTTGATTATGTTTATCAGAGATTTATTTGATGATTTTGCCAGGTCGTTTCCTTGTGGGTAGTATGCTGTTGAATGGCCCAACACAATATTGTATTTGTCGTAGAATTCCATCATCTTCTTGGATATAAATGCTGCTACGTTATCTGCTATGATTTTGTGAGGGCAACCAAAACGAGAAAAGATATTTGATTCTAGAAATTGAATGATTACCATATCATTGGCCTACCTTTCTAGAATGGCCTCGATCCATTTGGTGAAGTAATCGGTACCTGTTAAGATCCATCGATGCTGTGCTGATGATGCAGGATGGTTTTCCCCTATGAAATCAAGTCCCCACTACTGAAAAGGAGCATTTACTGAAATTGGTTTCAAAGGAAGAGGAAGCAGTTTCCTTTTTCCTCAAAAAACTTGACACTCATGGCAGCTCATTACTATTTTATACAAATCTGAAAATAAAGTTGGCCAATAATATCCTGCTCTCAACACTTTGTTATCTGTTGTTTTCCAAAACAAATGACCACCACAATCACCTTTGTGAAATTCATGCATCACCTCCTGAGCCTCATCTTCAACCAAACAATTAAGTAGAATACCTCTTGGATCTTTCCAATAAAGAGCACTGTTTAAAATACATAATTTAGTAGACTTGAGTTTCAGTGATCTACCTTTGCTTCTAGACATCCCTGGAGGTGGTGAAAGATGCTGAAGAACATAAAATATCTCTGAATACCATGGGGATTGGAGAAAAATTTCTGAAACCGAAACAAGCAAACCATCATCCTCATCCTCTAACATTGCTGCTATGAGATTTATATCCAGGGCACGTAGGTTTGATTGTGCCATTAGTTTTTCCAAGCCTTGTCCTTTGATTAACTTTGTGGGTTTAATCTCCAAATCATATTCCAACATTGCTGCTATCCACTTACCTCTTCTTCCCTCTCGATCAGTTTGCATCAGGACATCTTTCACTGCTGCATTAGGAACATATGCTATAGTATGTGAATGCAGAATGTATATTCTAAAATCCTTCAATGCATTTATAAGAGACAATGCTTGTTTCTCAATGATATTATACCGCAAGGCAGTATCTCGAATGATCCTACTGAAAAAGGCAATAGGTTGTTCAATCTAATTTTTCTTTTGCATTAATACCGCAACCATAGTGTGCTCCGATGCAAAGGAAAATATAATGAAATCTTGAGTGTAATCAGGACTAATCAAGATTGGGGCATTGGACATAGCAAAATTTACCAGATTAAATGACTTGATAGCCTCCTCACTCCATTTGACAGTGCTATCCTTTTTGAACATATTAGTCATTTCTCTTAAATGTTCAGCCAAATTGGGTATAAATCTGCGCAGGAAGTTCATCTTACCATTGAATGCTTGAATTTCCTTTTTTTTATGTGGGAGGTATATGTGTTGAATTTCCTCCACTCTTGAAATATCAATGCAGATACCGTCTTTAGAAAAGATATGCCCCAGCAGCTTGCCTTCATCCATACCAAATAGACTTTTCTTTGGATTGAGAGAAATCCAAAACTTCCTTCACCGCTGAAAAAAAACCCTCAAGTGGTGCAAATGTTCATCATCAGAACCAAAAAACACTGTCAGATCATCCAAATAAACAACCAAAAAAACATCCTTTTCATTAGCAAAAGTGATATCCATTTCTCACTAGAAAGTGGCTCCAGCATTCTTCAGTCCAAATTTCATTTTGGTATACTGGAAAGTTCCCCAAGGTGTTGTGAAAGCAGTCTTGTCTTGGTCTTTTTCATGCACCAAGATCTGATTATAACCTGAGTAACCATCGAGTAGTGACATCCTTGATTCTCCAACTACTCTTTGCAGAATATGATCCATCTTCGGAAGTGGATAGTTATCCTTTAACGATACTCTATTCAGATTCCAGAAATCTATGCACAACCTTATTTCTCCTGTCTTTTTGTGTACCTGGACCAAATTTAAAATCCAATCAGAAAATCTAATTGGGACAGTGATACCAGCTTTATACAATTTGTTTACCTCTTTTTTAATGGATGGGAGCAGCTTTGGGTTGATCCTTCTCAGCTTCTATCTAAATGGCTTCTGATCCGGCTTGATGGGAATAGTATTCTGAATTATATTTTTGTCATACAGCTTCAAATCTGAATAATCCCATGCAAACACATCAAAAAATTCAGAAAGTAATTTAACATATTGTTCCTTTACCTCAGGGGACAATGCTTTTGATAATTTCACAAGCTTAGGCTTGTCAACTGTTCCAAGATTAACATCTTCAACTCCTTTATTAGTAGGTCAGTTTCTTTGCAACATCATCTTGATCAAAAATCTCCTCTAAAGGTACGAGACCTCTAGGAATTACATTGTCTTTCAACTGCAATACATCCATCTGATTTGCTTCGATTTCTTGATCATCGACCTCATAATCACCCTCTATGGAAGTTTCCTTGAATTTTCCTTCACTTTGCAAAAAAACATTGATTTCATTATCATCCCAAAACACTTGCCAATACCCTAAATTATCCAGAACAACAGGCCGATGTTTGACATAAATTTCAAATTTATTGCTGGAATTCATTGGAATCTTCAAATTGCTTGCAGTAGTGGCAAGATAATCTGCAATAAGATTCTGCATTCAGGGTACTGTTGTCAAGGTGTACTCTGAAAATGTCCTCAAGATGTCTAAGACTACATTTCTATAGGCCCTCAATCACAGATGCTTTGATTGATATTCTCCTTTTATCTGTTTGATTATCAACTCTGAATCTCCATAGACAGAAATCCTCCTTGCCTTTAGCTTCTTCAAAATTTTTAAACCTGCGATCAAAGCTTCATCCTCTGCTTCATTGTTAGAGCAGTCATAGGCAAACTTGAAAACACATACTATAACATTACTAGGAACCTTTTTAGGCTGGAAAAGAGGGCTCTGAATCCATATTCTTGTACCAGTTCCGTTCTTACCAACAACTCTCTCAAATTCCATGCTCCAAATGCCTTCTTCTTTTTCTTCTAGATGCTAAAATTTTTCTTCTTTCTCCACTTTATCTTGACTGATTTCTGCATTTTCCTGCTGTTCACTGTCTTTTTGCTGCTGGCAGGCAGGAAGTTCAGAAATTCTTGCTGCTTTATCCTTTTCCTGTCTAAGGACTTCCCTAAAATTTTCTGAAATTTCAGGTATCTCATCTACTTGTACCAACTGAACATTTTCATTATTCAAACCACCATCTAAATATAATAAAAATGACTCTAAATCTGTGTGGACTGCATTAATGGGATGATTAACTAGCTTCTCTTTGCTAGTGATCATGTATTTCATTTTCTTCTCCCTGTATATTTTTCTCAACTGACCGAACATTGGAATGGTGGCATAAGAGAAGTCAAGTTGTATGGTTCCTTTCATTTTTGCACCCCATGACCTGGAAAAAAGCATTCCAAACCATGGTGGAACATCGGCAACAACTACATCCATCAAAACATTCTTGGCTTGGATTTGGTCTAAATATACTACCAAGTCTTTGATAAGACCAATGCAATGGACCCTAATCAAGTCAAAGGAATACAAATCATGGTATTTGTGGGTAATATCAAGTCCCAACTTCTCCATAATGGCCTTAGGCATCAAGTTATGCGAGGCTCCAGAGTCCAACATGGCATTATGTAAAATGAACTCATGCAATCTAAGACTCAGGTAAAAGGGAGGGACTTCACTTTATTTTGACTGACCTACTATGGCTGGACCAAAAATGAGTTCAGGATAATCATCTTCAACATTTACCATATCTGATACAGAGTCTATTTGCAAAATTCTAGAGACCTGATGTTTATAAGTACTGTTTTTTACCAACTCAGTCAAGGGCATGGACACCTTCAACTTAGCAATTTTATTTTCTAAATTAAAATATGGAACTTTTTCTACCTCTTTGATGGGAAAATCTTTCTTCTCCACTTTCTCCTTGGTTGTGCTAATCTTATTCTTTTCATTTGCAATGTTAATCGCTGAGGATGCCTTGCTGGGAGAGGGATCAGCAGGCTCTTTCCCTTTCCTTTGAGTATTTGAGGAGTCATTCTTTGATTGCAGCTCTTTCCTTTTATGAATGGGATTGATTGGCACATCTCTGCTCCTCAAAGAATACTGTCTCTGTTGCGCTGACAAAGTGTTCATGTATCCTCTTTGATAATCATCAGACTCTTCTTCTAACACTACGTCATTTTCCAAAATGAAATCATCATCTCTTCGAATGTCTGGAATCGCTGTATATTCTTCATCTTATGTTAGAAAGATTGGCACACCATCAGCAATGAAAAAGTGGTTGGCTTCAACTACAGGATCATCATCATCACCTGTCTCCATTCCTTGAACATAATTTTGTTGCAAAGGAGTTATGATGTGATGCTGTTGCATTGTTGGGTCCTGCGTTCTATGTTCTCTCTTCTTAATTCGAAATTTTTGCTGCTGCTGTCCTCTGAAATTCAGATTCTTGATTTGTGTTTCAGGTCTGTCTGAAATAGTCAACCGATCAACCATCTTCTCCATTTTTCGGATCAAAGTATCCATCTTACTGTCTGAAGGAGATGCTTCTTATTTCACAGTCACCCTCTTTTCGGCTCTTGTCCGTGCTCTTCTGGCTAGCAAATTAGCTTCTACACTCACAGCTATTTTATGCATATCTTCAAGTGTGGTAGGATCTCGTTCTCGTAGTTGATATGCCATATCAGAATCGAAACCATCTAGAAACTTTAGAAAAGCTAATCCCATAGGAGGTTTTAGGTTGGCTGGAATAGCGTTATACACAGCATTAAATCTCACACAATAATCTTGTACACTTTCACCTACATTCCTTTTAATATTTTCATATTCAGACAAGATTTGGAGTGGGTTTTTATTTACCTCCCACCAGTCTAAGAATTGTCTATGTAACTCCTGCAAAGTGTGGATAGAGCCTGCTGGTAAGGCTCTGAACCATTTTCTAACTTTACCTCCAAAAATTTGGACAAATAATCTTGTGGTTACATTTTCTACCTCTACATCATGAAGGTCAAAGAAGTCATTCATCTTATCAACATGCTGCTGGGCTGTGATGCTTTGAGTGGCATCAAAGATAGGTATTTTTCTCTGATAATCAGCAGGCATATCATTCAGATTCAGAGGTAAAACTAGGGGTGCATATCGCGCAGCCATGAATCGAGGTGGATTTACAACAGTGTTTTTGCTTCTAGGATTCAAAAGAGCTGTTGATGGAGGAGTTAGAGGCTAAGAATTGAATTTTGAAACTGATGGAAATGCTGATGAATTATGGGGAGGAAATTCTATTTCTGATAACTCTGAAGGCTCAGGGCTATTGGTTACAGTGATAGAAGTCTGAGGGGAATTCAAAATATAATCATCAATTGATGTGTTTTCCCTTTGAACTTCGATATCTATAAGAAATTCTAGATCTAAAACTGTGTCATCAAGTGCAGTTTCAGATTTAACTCTAAACAAAGAAAGCTCAAAACACTCATCAAAAGAGAGGTCTTCTACAAACAACCACTCACTGGGCCAGGTATGGAATCTAAAAATAGGTCAAGGACTTAGTGACGCTTCTTGTCTTCTAATTATCCTTGGAATGAGATTAGGATTTTCAAACACAGGGGGAGGATTTGGATCTGGATTGGCCCTTGTGTATCTCCTTGAAGCCAGTGTGGTAAAATTTCTGCTTTACAATGTTTTATTTCAGCCTAGAAAACTCTGAACCTCATCATCCAGAGTCCAAGAATTTATATGGAAGATATTACTGGGGTGATCAGTCTTTTGTTTTAAATATTCCCCAGTATGGTTGCCAGAAATGTTAGCACCTAATTTGAACCTTAGGCTGAAAGAAGGCAAATTAGGGTAACCTCAAACCATGCTCAGCCTTGTAGCTAGCCCTACAAGGTCAGGAGAGGGCTCTCTCCAAAAAATATTCAATGAAGTATAACTGTAAACTGATTTTAGGCTAGGTATAATAATTTGGAATTGTTATTTTTATAAATCTTCAGGGCTATATGGATCAGATGGGGTTGGACAGTTTGAAACTATGGAATTAAATCAGAGATACAGGGTATTTCATGGGGCAAGGTAGGAAGGGATTTTAAAATTTTAGTTTAAATAATGATGGGATGTGTAAGACTGGTGAGAAGCTGAAAAGGGCATAGGAGATGGATCCTTTTCAAATAGCAGAAAACATAAAAAATTGAATGATTTCCCAAGGTAGAGCATTACACAATGGATTCTACCTATCTATCTTGAAAGCATTCAACTAGAGATATGAGTGAATGAATGGAAAACATAACAATTAAATGATGAACACAAAGGAAAAAACAATGCTAAAATCCATACCATAGGGATCCCACAATCAGAGCTGCATTTCTTTATTAATTCCATGCCAAACTATTACAAATGGACTGCAAAGCGTCCTCAATGATTTCCAACTTCTCCCTCCCTTTATATCCCTTTACAAATGACTCAAAAGTTACATTAAATAGACAGAAATTGAGGGGAGTAGATCCACAGAAAAAGGAGCTGTTTCACCAGCTCAGAACCAAAATCTGAATATAGGAAAAAGACCAACAATCTGCTCCTTAAAAGAAGGAGAAACAATACTTTTTGACCATCTGGAGAATTTGCAGTTGCTCAAACAGAGGAGAAGAAAGACAAATTTGGAACCATTTCTCCTTTTTATCATTATTGTCGTGCTGTAATGATCTCTGTATTTATATTTAGCTCTTGGCCTTGACTATTTATTTTCTTTTGTTGAAAATCCCTTTTATGCCGAGAAATGCCCTTGGGAACCAATAAAACTGAGATTTTTCCATTTAATGAAGAAAAATCCCTTTTTGGGTGAAAAAAAAGGCAAAGGAAAGGATGGAGGGCCCATATGCAATCGAAAATCACAATCGGAAGGGAGGGAAGGTGTTTTAGAACGATGTGATTGAAAACTGTGATGCGATAGTGTATAGGGAAAAAAGGGGAAATCGCAATCGCAAATCGAGAATCGCAGCAGGAGGGTGCATTGGAATGATGCGATGAAACATGCGATGCGATTGGAAGAAATGTGATGGAGCAGATGCGATGGAGTAATAAAATAGAGTGGCGAGGGAAAACAATTTCTGATGGTGTAAAACAAATCAAAAGGAGTTTTGCGCTTTTACAAAGGCAAAAACCATTTTTCATTTGAAAAAGGTAGAAGGGATTAAGGTGGGACCCATGGAAATCACAATCACAATCGGAAGGGGGATGGGTTTAATAAATAGCAGCGAGGATGTGACATGCAATTGCGATGGGAATAAAAATTTGGTGGGACCGGGGGTCAATCGCAATTGGGAAACAGCGGATGAGCGGGAGTGAAGTGTCATGGGAAAAATGCCAATTGTGATGATGCGATGGCCTGTGAGCCATCCAATTGGAAGGGCGGATCGACGGCGGAGATGCAATCGGTGGGAGTTAATCGCATCGGAGAAAATCGTAGGAGCAGGGACATAAGTTGAAAACACTGCGAAGTTGTGATGCGATGAAGTGATCATGATCGGATCTGGTCCATCGGATCACTGAGAAGATCAACGGTCCAGATGTGATCAGGCAGGGTCAATCGCATCAGAAATTTGTAATTGGGGAAGGGTCAATCAAGACTTATACGATGCGATCAGATCGGAGGAAAAGAGTTGCGCTCAATCAGAAGCGAAGGGTTGTGATCAGATCGGAAGCAACGGGTTGTGATCGGATCATAATCAAAGGGTTGTAATCAGATCGGAATTGAAGGGTTTTATAATGAAAAAAACTCAAAGTTATATGAAATAAAGTCTAAGGGAAAAATGAGAAGAGGGGTAAGGTTAGGTTTTTGGGGACTTTGGTTCACTTAGGCATACTTTGAATCCAGGAGTCAGTTTTAAGAGTATGATATACCGTTGGAAAGCTCTTTCCGGGCTATTTCTGATGGACATATCTAGAAGATGGTTTTACACTGAAAATGTTGTGGAAAACACCTCTGAAAGGCAAGGTGGTGACTCTGTGGAGATAGCAGTTTCTGAAGTGAAACTTATTACATATGAAGACATCAAATTACATAAAATATGATAATAAAAGAAAAGTACTATGTTTTCACCTTAAAACATGGTTTTGAGGTGAAAGTTACATCAAACTCAATAGAAAAATTCTTTTATCTTTCCAGATACTGTGCCTATGAGTTTATTTGACTTCCTCTTGACCTTGCTAATATTTATTGACACTTAACTCATTAATATGACCATGATGAGACCCTAGAACCTATTCAGACCAACCTTATGACCTACTAACATGAATTACTGAGTGAAGTGAATCATGAATAAAGACCATAGAGAGGGGAATCAATAAGTTTTCACATGAGGGAAGATTGATGAAGGACCACTACCATCAAGGAATCCATGACCTAATGGAATGATGACAATTTATGGTATGGGACTCCTAATATGCAAATGAAAAAGAGTAAGTTTGATCACTGATGGCAGTATGACAAGAATGACACTACAGGTGATATACTGTTCTTTGCAACCTTCATCCCTTATTCATATTTCTTCAAGAAATCAAGATAGGGATCTTGAAATAATTCTTGGTTAAGAGTATTTGGAAGACATGGTTCCACCAGGATCATTTCTAGTTTCTTCATTGGATGAAGGCAAAGATTATTTTGAGAAATGCCATCTTCCTCATCTTCATTATCATATGAACTATAAAATTCATCATAAACTACAGTGTTGTCCTCTAGAAGTCCTGGTGTGTTCTGTTTTAATGGACTGAGCTCTGCGAAGAAGTTATTATATTCTTGAGCCGGGGTATGTTCACTTGCTTCCTCTTTTTCAAGGGGAGGCTCCTTGGTTTCAATTTTCTCAAATATTCCTTCATTGTTTTCCTCCTCATCCTCTGAGCTGAAAGGTTGTTGATTCCCAATCACATAGAAACTATTACTGATGATCTGTGATGAAGCAGAGCAAAGATCCAATGAATCTTCACTTACTTCTAGGCTTTCATAACTCTCCTCATCAGTATCATAAATAGTCTGCACTAGCTCATTACTTATTTGAAGGAACTCATCTTCATCCCATAAATCTGCTAATGATGTTCCTAAAAGATTAACTTATGTTTGGGGAGCATCATCACTAGATAGATCAAAGTTAGGAAAATCATAAATATAAGTAATACTACCAATCAAACGTACTGGGTTATCAGCGTGTCCTTCTTTATTCTGATCTACAAAAGAAATTTCTAAATCTGTACAACAAAGTTCTCTATGTGAATGGGCAAGAGTATTTGTTTCACAAAAAGTTTTAGAGACTGGCTATTTATTAATAATCTAATCTGTCTCTTTTTCTTTCAAAGGGGAAGATGTTTATATGTTCCTTTGAACAGGAGTACAACAGTTCTCTGTTTCTTGTGAAGACTGATTTTGACGCCGGGTGTCTTCTTGAGCCTCAGCTATAAGGGATGATGAATCATTATTTGGGTTTTTAGAAATATCTTGAGGAATGTCCTTTATTTCTTGGTTGATTCCTTCCTCAACTGATTCATCTATATTCTTATAATTTTCCAATAGGATATTAAACTCATGAATGGTTGTTAAAATATCTTAAGGATGTATTTCTTCCAAATCCTCAACATTGTCTATAATGTGTTGAGTGATGTTTTGTGATGGATCATAATATATTTCACCCCATGATAATGATGTAATGTTTCCTTTATAGTTCTCATAAAACACATATTCAAGGTCCTTTAAAGAAAGCAAACTACCAGATTTCAACCATTCATACCAATCCCTAGCTTTTCCTTCTAATGTTAACATGAACATTTTCATTAGGAAATATTCATGCCATTCAACCTTTAACATCCATACATGTATGTGAAATTTGATAATATGTAACGATGGATTATCAAAAATTTCACCTTGAAAAACAGGAAGGTTATCATCCCATAATACTTGGGGCATCTTATGTGGAAACCCAGGGATATGTTCTCTACTCATTGGGGCATATCTTCGTTGTATTCTTGGAATCATTTTGCAATTTGGATAAGAGGTCACTGTATCTTATTCAACCAGTTCAGGGTCCTCTACCAGTGGAGTCATTTTGTCTTTTGGGAGTTGTAGATGTGGAGTCGCCAGGTGGAAATTTTTTAGCTTTTATGGAGGTAAAATTTTTTATGGTTCCACCACCATATTTATCATGAAACCAATCTAAGGAAGTATGGGTATTCTGAGTTCTATAAGATGAAATATACTCAAAGTTTCTTTACTGAGTTTAAATGATGTTATGATAAAGGGTTTCCCAGTGGAGTCTTTGGAAAACCAAGGAAAATCAGTAGGCTTACTGATGTTTAGTGGAGTCACCAGGTGAAGGATTTTTACTTGATTTCAGAGCTTGAAAGATGTTCACCATCAACAATCAAAACCACTTGTTGAGGAGGTAAATCGCCTCTGCGGATAGAGGCGATCCCTACTAGCCCAGCAGGGGTCTAACAACAATCATTAAATGTTATAGCGCAAGTTCCTAGTTACGAATAAAAGACCAAAGATGGAGGCCTACCTGGAATCCAATGCTATGATCCGTAGAAGAGAGTGTTCCCGTTCCTCAGCCTCGGCAGATCACGATCCCCCCACGATCTCCGCGGATGGACACCTGCACATGCAAGAAACAACACGAGTACAAGCATAAAATCTAGAATACGTATATACATATCGGGAAAAGGATATAACTCCTATATTAACATAAGTGAAAATGGTGGAACCATAACCGGTAATCATTCATTAATAAACAATCGAAGAGAGTAAACTAATGTTCGACGCCGCGGTCTCCTTCGAATAGTCCCCAAGTTACTCGCCACGCTCCCCGCGCGAAGCTCTCGTGCTGCAGGAAAGGGCAAACCTTCTCTTAGAGTCTCTTGACGATAGTCTCCTTGCTCGAGTTTTGCCTTAAGGGAAGAATGAGGGCTCTTACAGCATTAAGGCTCTTGGGAATTTGAGAACTTGGAGATTCAAAGCTTGGGCACTTCCAGACTAGCTTGCACTTCAAGACTAGCTTGCCATGGATTTGAGCAGGCTTTTATAGATGGGGAAGGAGGGAGTTGGGATCCCTATTATTATGGGATTGGCCCTATCAACAAGGAAGGTTCCATAGGAGGTGGAAAAACCACTTCCCTTCCATAGAACTCCTGCAGCCAAACCTCCCAACTCAAGATAGGAAATGGTTTCTGAGTTTGTTGAAACTCAAATTCCGCCATCTTTATTTAAAAAACATTCCTTAAATTGGCTGGTGCGACTACTGCTCTGGGATAGAGCGCCAGTTGGCGTGGCCTCTTTGCAGGATTTTCCCCATTGGCACGAGTGATGAATTGTCTGCCAGCGCCAATGCAAAAAGAGATGTTTTTCATGATTTTTGCAAGGAGATGTCTTTATGGAAAATGAAGCTCATGCTTAGAGGAATGCATTGATGATGTTTTCAAGGCATGAAAATGTTCACAAGTCACAAAATGGGTCCTCCATTGTGCGGGACGGGGAATGGTAGGGACGGTGACAAATTACTGTGTAACAGATGCCCCCTAAAGTATGAGGCCTGAGAGAGAGATGGGTGAAATGCTTTACGAGAACATGTTCAACTGAAGGCCCGCCGTTGGAAAACCTGTACAGAAAAATACAACCGACATCTCAAGTACATGATGTGTATATGCAGAAAAAAGGCCAAATAATCCGAAACAGTGAAGCAACACTATAATCCTGGATTCAGGGTGATGGGCGAGCCCATCAAGCGAGGATCAAATAAATAGACTGCATGGCTTCCAGCCATCCAATCAGTGAGTCATGTACATAATGATAATAATCCACAATCGCAGCCCGGATTACAACAGACACAATCCAGGGTCTTGCGCTCCATCTCGACCCAAACAAGTACAAGTTCGAGCATGTGAATATGTGAGCTGATGTCGAACATGCAAGAACATCGTCCGATTACCAGCCAATGATGAAAGCTGTTAACAGACGCGAGAGAAACCACCAATAATGACAATGGTCCTCAAGGTACTACAGGTACAATCTACGGCGTGTGTGTGAATCAATGATATGGTGTTGAACACCAGAATCACTGATCGCAGGCCAATGATGAAAAACCCCTGCTGCCACACATCGTGACAAATCCCATTGAGGCACGTGTGCCCACCATAAAGGAGTTCCCCAGATGATCTCCTCTGATAAACATTGGGATAGTCGACAAGAAGTGACCTTGATTGAAGGTGGGCCACAATGTTTCCCACATCATCGACACGACACAGAGGAACATGATGTTTTTGTTGTGAATCAGGATCATATGAGAATCAAAGGAAGGTTGATATTTGCAGAGGTCAACTTCTCTTGAATATATAAACGGCACGACAGTGGACTTGGTAGTATTCGAGATCAACGGATCAGAGGTCATGGTGACGAGGAAATGAGAAGATGAGAGGTAAAAAGTGTGGGGATTATCCAAACCCACTTTATAGACAAGTGGAAGAAACGAGATGAGATGTCCCCAACCCGACACGAATGCAGACAAGTGCCATGTTCAAGAGTGACATACTACCAACATAACTAAAACTTGGTTCCATTTTCCCCCACAATTTTTGGCGAGTACCCTAATTATTTTTTAAAACAAGCTTGAAGGGATAGCATATGCTTATACTATAAGTTTGTCCTTCGAACAAATCCAACCTAGTACATTTTAGGAGCCCTAGGAAGGAGGAACTCGAAATAACATTATGGTGATGAAGTCCGATGTCGTAGGGTTTAACGAGTCCGACAAAGGAAACTCGCGATTTTCATGTTTAGAGAGTTTGAAAAGACAAATGTTAAAAGAATTCATTGTGTCCCTTTTCGTGGAATAGTTCCTCGTATCCGAAAAGGTAGAAAATATCCTAGAAACCTCCTAGTCGGGATAGGCTAGGGTATTCCTTTTTCGTAATCAATCTATCCCAGCCCGAAAAAGGGGTAAACGTATACTGGGTAGATTTCGATTCGTGTCCATTTTAACGAGATCGAAACAACAAGGGCCTCGACAATCTTTTCATGTTTAGAGAGTCAGAAAAGAGCCGAAAGATGACTCCAAAGTGACTTTTTCGTGTATTTACCGAGTCCGAAAAATTATAAAATACAACTCGTTTCCACCGTTAAAGTCGCAAAAACCTACTACTGCACATACCAAGCAAGTGTAAAACCCATTTTAGACATAACATATTCAAATATTTGATAAAAATAACTTCTAAAACTCATGTTATGTCAAAAAGTTATAAATATGCGAAAATGGTAAAAACATAATTACATTTACTATTTACCTTGGTAAAAAGCAGCAGTGGTCCATTTTGGAGTGCAACTGACGGGCGACACATATCCGTTGACTATTCGTATTTCTCCTCCGCACAAGGGTAAGAGGCGCTCGAACTACATTAAAACTATTTTTTAACAGTTTTCCCCTTATATCACTCCCTTCCAGGCCAATCTTTAATTTTTAGGGTCGTACATTATTAATGTGGTATCAGACGACTCATGCCACTCGGCTTTTATGTTAAAGGATTGTAACACGCATGCTGATCGTTCACAAAACAATACACAATGCACAACTCTAAAAAATTCCGCCTAAAAATTTGAGATTTTAACCAAATTAAATGAAATTTGAAGCCTACCAGAGATCTAACTAAGGGTTTATGACCATGTGGATGCAGGAAATCAAGCAAAATGGTGATTGAATGGAAAGAACGAGAGCATGGAGAAGAGGATGAATAGGCCATCGAAAGTGAGGCTTGCATGAATGCCCTCAGAAACTGTGGGCTAAAGAAGTTCTTCCTTACACCCTGTCTACGAGCTCAGCCCAAGCTCCTCCAGTATTTGATCAGTATTTGGGATGAACATGAACAAGTGTTTAAGTTGCGAGATCAGGTATTGGAGCTGGAGGTTTCTGATGTGTATTTCATCACCGAATTGTCTCGCAGAGGTCCGATCCCCGTCTTGACTGGGAGTAGACCATCTGGTGAGAAGATGGAAGAAGTGATGACACGAGTGTGCCAAGGAGCACAAATGGGATCAGGGAGCAAAAAGGTGGATATCCACACTATCCCCGATCTGGAATTGAGAGTTGTCCTACATACCATCACGCGGGCTGCAGGGTCGCAGGCATCGCATGAGGCCACAAAGGCCCAAATCCTGCTTGCCTCAGAATGCATGAGTCCCTTACTGTTTGATTGGGCAACAGCAGTAACAATAAACATGAAAAGACAGCTCACAAAATGCAAGCAAGCTAAACTGAAACAGTTTGGCTATGGTTCCATCTTGGTATCGTTCATTTTGGAACGCTTACCAATCTTCCAGGGCCAAGGGGCCATGTGAAATCCAGCGATACCAAACAGAGCCAAGCACGTGCACATATTGGCAAAGACTAATGCCTGGGAGTCGAGGCGGCTAACGATGTCCCGGAGGCCGGAGTTCTTTGGTGGTTACGCGCTGATTGTCATGGGAGGAACGCTGCTATGCAGGAACTGACTTCACCGGAGACCCAGATCTCCCACTGCCAGAAGGAGATGACTGGGACGAGGAGTTGGGTAAGACCTCATGTTTTTGATTTTATGTTTTATGTTTTTTTTTTGTTAATACACATTCTTCCTAACACATTTTATATATGTATGCAGATGTGGGACCTGAGAGAGCATCTGGGATGTCTCCAATCTCACGGAGGACACAACTCGCCCCTGATTCTCAGGGAGAGGGTACCGGAGGAGAGGAGTTGATCCTTGCATCTGAGGGTACTTGTCTTAGGATCCTAGACTATGTGCTCGGTCAAGTTGATGTAATGACATGCACTGGCCATACGGTGGGAGTTCCAAGTCGGATCCACCGAATCCTGAGACGCTTAGTGCGTGCAGTCACATGCTATCATGAGCACCATGCGGATTAGACTCTTAGGGCTTTTACCACACATATTTTTTGAGAGACATATAGTCTCCGGATGTATTTAAGACGATTATGTATATTTTTTGACTTTATGTGACACACGTTATGTAAACACTTCGATATCTATATATATATGCATATCTATTTCTGGATGGATCTTTCTTTACATGTGATGGTGATTTACAAATTGTGCAAATGTTTGTCTAATACTAAATTTTCTACTGCATCTGTTAATGTATTCAAATGCCTAGGTATATGTTGATATGTAATGTAGTCAAAATTTCTTTCCAGTAATCGAATATGCAGATACAGATGTAAAATGGATGGGTTTCTTACCAAATAGTGTCCGTTCAGCTGTAACACAACAAGTTGCGAATCTAGATACACAAGCAATTCACGGATACTAAGGTTAACTGCCTCGGTTAATAATTCTAACACAGCACTATATTCCATGATGTTGTTCATAGTACGTCCTAGACACACACCTTGCAGGTTGACAAACTCACCAGCAGGATCATATATTACCCATGCTGCTGAAGACATATTCCTGGTACTGCGGGAGGCACCATCCACGAAACCAACAAATGGATGAATAGACATCTGCACAACCAGGAAGAACCGATCATCAGAAAGATGTTTACAAGGCACACCACACCATACATGCACACAAATGAAAAAACACACCTATGTACACACACCACACCAAGAAATCACTGTATAGTACTTTTGAGTGCGTGCACAACCCACTTCCCTCCCGTCGCGCTTAACTCCTTCATAATTTACAAGCTCATAGGCCCCCATTTTTCAAAACGTTTTACTATATAGGGCCCCGCCACATAGGCCTGAACTTAACGCCCAAGCTGTCATGCTTGATCGTACAGACGACGAGAAGTCCTCTTCGACAAAGAACGAGAGAAAATCGTATTGATCAAAATGAGTTTTGACCCTCTTCTTTTGTGCTTCAATAACCAAAGCAGCCAGACGATGGGTTTCATCTAACCATTCTAGATACAGAAGACGTTCTTCCTCAGCAGAAGTATTAGGTAGAAGTTCCACAGCTAATTTCAGAGAAGGAATCTCGCTTTCAACCGGAAGAGTTGTTTCCAGACCATACACCAATTGAAATGGTGTGAACCCAGTTGCACTCTTTGCAGATGTTCGGTATGCCCAGAGAGCTGAGAACAGTTGGAGATGCCAATTGGATTTGTGAATACCAACTGTTCGTTGAATCATAGTGACCAAAACCTTGTTCACTGCTTCAACCTGACCATTCGCCTGAGGGTAATATGGTGTTGAGCTATCGTGACGCAAGCCCTACTTTGAAGTCAACTCTGCCATCATATAACTTCCTTAAATGAGCACTGATCAGTGACGATGGCTTGAGGAACCCCGAACCGTGCAATAACATGGTTGAATATAAATTGAGCAGCCATTTTCCCGTCAGCAGCTAGTGTAGGCATCGCCTCGGCCCACTTGGTGAAGTAGTCGACGGCGACAATGATGTACGCATGCCCCCCAGCCGAGTGAGGGTTACACGTCATAAAATCCATGCCCCATTTCGCAAAAGGGCCGATGGTAATAACGGGATGTAATGGTAAAGGCGGCGCACACATCTTGCGCTAAAATATCTGGCATGCATGACATTTACGGACTGCAATGATATAGTATTTGAATATGGAAGGCCAGAAATAACCTGCTCGCAGAATCTTCTGGGCAGTGGCATACCCGGACATATGTCCACCACAGGCGCCAATGTGGCAGTCATTTAGGACCTTTTCAGCCTCTTCCAAGGTTAGGCATCGCCGGAGCACCGAATCTACTCCAATGCGGTATAAGGTATCTCCTACTATACAGTAGGGCTAGGACTGGTGCTGAATCCGACGGCGGGCAGCTTTATCCAACTCAGACCGAAACGTCGAGGTCTCAAGATACACTATTATGTCACCGTACCAAGGGTCACGAGTACTGATGAGGAAAAGCGTTTCGTCCGGTATATGGTCTTCAGAGTGTGAGGGAGCAGAGTCTGTAGGGAGAGAACATATCAAATCTACGAAGACCAGTGATTTAGTTGACTTAGCAGTAGTGAAATCTAAGTCAAACTCCTGCAGGATCACAATCCATTTGGAGTAATGTCTCCCCAAGAATTTCCTGTCTAGAGAGAATATACGCCATAAGGGTAACAACCAACAAGTATCGTACGCAAAAGGATGTAATGGCGAAAGCACTGTACAAAATGTACTGCTGCTAATGCCAATTTCTCGACATGAGCATAACACGTTTCCGGATCGAGAAGGTTCCGTGACAGGTAATAAACAACATGTTCATCACCGTCATCGTCATCCTGCACCAAGACCATGGCTATGGTGCTAAATGCGGCGGCAAGATATAAAGTGAAGTCGCGATGGTAGTCCAGAGGACGAAGCAATGGAGCATTGACAAGCAACGTCTTCAGCTTCTCAAAGGATTCCTGAGCAATTTCGTCCCAATGGAAGGGAACATTTTGCTTTAATAAACGAGTGAATCCTTTGGCCACCTCGGCATAATTTGGGATAAAGCGCCAAAGAAAGTTCGCTTTCCCTTGCAAACTCTGTAACTGATATAGGGAGGAGGGTGATGGGAGATTTATGATGGCCTCGACCTTTAAAGGGTCAAGGCGAATTCTATCTTTTGAGACTATGAATCCTAAAAGACGTCCAGAATCAACGCAGAAGATGCATTTATGAGGATTAAGCCTGATGTTGTAGCGCCTGCAACGAAGAAAGATCTGGCGGAGATGCTCAGGATGGTCCTCTCGCTTACCCGAATGGGCTGGCAAGTCGTCCAGATAAGGTTGAACGATATGGCGAATGTCGTGAAAAGCGTAGGACATCGCACGCTGAAAAGTGGCTCCAACATTCTTTAAGCCGAACGGGAGCTTTTTATATGCGAAAGTACCCCACGGATAGATGAATGTGGTCTTGTGTTGATCCTCAGGTGCAATATTGATCTGATTATATCTAAGAAACCGTCCATTAAGGAATAGATCTCACTTCCGGCACATTCGTCGATGATTTGGTCTATAAACGGAGTGGGATAATTATTCTTTGGACAGGCGCGATTGATGTCGCGATAATCAACACAGACTCTAATCGTACCCTGCTTTTTATCGACAGGGACAATGTTAGACACCCATTCTGTGAGGGGGATGGGATAAATAAAACCTACGTTCAAAAGTTTTTCAACCTCTCCCTTGATGGCGGCGGCTTTCCGAGGATGCATGGGGCGTAAGCGTTGGCGCACGGGCTTCGCACTTGGATAGGTTGGAATCTCATGCACTACGATACTGGGATCAATCCCCGGCATTTCCTCGTAAGACCATGCGAAAACATCTCTGAATTCCTTAAAAAACTCAATATAGACTTGAATCTCATCGGGAGAACAAGTCACACCCACATGAATATTCTCAACAATCCCCGGTTTAACGGAGATGTTGATCGGGATGGTTTGAGTAATGTTACTCAGGTTACCCTCCGAAAAAAATTCGTGCATCAAAATGGGTGTTTGAAGAGGAGGGGTAGGGACCTGAGTAGCATAACGCTCCAGACAGTCAGTCATTTCCCCCAAGCTAGGCATAAAAGAGGAGCGATGATGTCCATCGCCCCAGGGCAGCTCCTCAAGAGACATAGTTTCAATGATGGCTTCATCGGAAGGAAATGTCTCTTTGAGAGGATAAGGTGAATCAGCCTGACCAAGCCAGGGGGATTGAGAGTAGACGTCGAGAGCCATGCTCAACGGAGCATGCTGAGGAGGTGGAGGGGATCGATGCAGAATACCTCCTACAAAGAGTCATCTCTACTGGCGTCAAGGGCATTGATTCTCCAAACTCAAACACCTGCTCAGGCGTAGGAATAAGCCAGGGGTCATCAGACCTGGACATCATGTTGACTTGAGTGGTGTGCGGTGGTGGTGCAGGAAAGATACCCATGAGGACCGGGTCTTTGAAGAGACCAGGTCCCACACTTTCCGGGGGATTCGGAATTTGATCCACGTATGGCACGTTGTTCTCAAAGGTAGAGGTGAAAAATGACAACCGGTCCACCGTGACAATCTTTCCCTCGTGAGGGAACTTGATGAATCGAAAGACGGTGGACGGCACGCAGAGCATGGCATGGGTCCAGCTGCAGCCAAGAAGTATATTGTAGTTGAGTTTAGCGTCAACCACTTCCACTTCTACGTTGACAGTTTTTCCTTGTAATGTGATCGCTGCACATACATACAATCTTTCGTGGGTTTGGATTCCCAACCATCAAAACGCTCCCTAAGGGCATTGGAGTGATGACTTGGGAAGGGTTTGAGAGCCAATGGCCTTCCGAAGAAGTTTGGTGGCATAACGTTAGGCAGATGCACCTTCAACCACGACGGCCTCCTATGAATAAAACCATACTATTAATCCCGACTTGAATAATAAGAGCAATTTGATGTGGAAGTCGGGGAGTGAAATTCTCTAAATTGAAGGTGAGAAGACTCGAGTCGGTGGGATCAATGCCCCCGATTGCAGACAATAAAGCCTTCCATTGCGAAGGAAAAATTTGAAGAACTTCTAGCGCAGACATAGCAGACGGCGCCTGTGCCAAATCCTCAACAATGCTGTAATGTTGAGCGGCATGAGCATTCGGATTATAAGAAGATCTTCGAAGGACACCTTTAGAAGGCGGTTTCACAACGGGTTCAGGAGTAGGCTTCTCGATTTCCAACGAACCGGAGGTAGGTAGGGGAGGTGGTCCATCCGCAACTGCCTTCCCTTGTGCCTGTCGCGATTCGTTGTAATCCTTCGACCGCGTAGCGATAGAGATAGGTGCAACACTCTTCATCATGAAAACTTGAGACCCAAACAGTGCGGATGGTGACGGCTGTTCGACCATCTAGGTCTGCTGAGATGGGAATGGCTCTTTTAGAACAGCCGGAGTCCCTTTAGGGCCCTTGAGAAGTTGAATAACCTCGATCGCTTTCTGGCAATCCTTAGTATAATGGTCTCCTTCGCAAATGAGGCAGGGGTACTTCGGTTTACGCTGAGAACCATCCTCAGTACGAGATTTAGATTCTGGCTTTGGGGCATCAGATTTAGATTTGCCTTTGCCCTTCTTTTTCCCCTTGGAATATTTCTCCATAGGATTGGCCTGAACGGCATTCACCTCCGCGGTTTTGCCAGAATCAGACGGGGCGGGATTAGCAGGAGCATTGTTGGAAGAATTAGACTTCTGCTTCCCATTCGAAGGTTTCTTCAAATTCTGCGAGACAGAACCAATGACACCATCTACCACAGGGGTAGGCGGAGCTTTAGAGGTTCTAGACTGTGGGGCATCAGGAAAGATATCATAAAGCGTGTCGGACTGAGAATACACAAGATACAGATATTGGGCACGCGCAATGGCTTGTTCCTCCATCACACACGCTCCCATCACAATATCTTGAGCGATTTTATTGATGAAGGAGGTGGTGAACCAGTGAGTTAGTATCTGATCAGCTATATGAAACTTGATCAGTCTACGACAGCGCCGCCACTCATGAATGTGATCAGAGATGTGAGTGGCTTTATCCTGCTTCAGATAAGTTAGGAGGTGCGTCCCGACTTCATAACGAACCGGTAACTGAAAGTGTGTGAGGAAAGCCATGGCTAAAGAATTGAAATCTTGGAAAATTCCACGGGATAACTCTATGTACCACTTAGTAGCATCTCCCGTCAAAGTGTGTTGGAAGAGGTGCAAATGAATCGAATCATCGACCCAAGAGTTAGATGAACACCAAAGATGATACGTCATCACATGCGCCTGTGGGTCTTCCCCAACTTTTCCCTCAAACTTGTGTCAATCACCTGGTATCTTGATAGGAACCGGAGGAAAATACGGATTATGTAAAATCGGATCATTGGTCAATTTTGAAACATCCGGCAACTCCAAGGTGGCCAAGAATGGCAATGGCAGATTGACCGGCATGCCAGGCCTGGGGTGAGGACCGATACCCATACTCCACAATGGTTGTGAATATCCTTGCCCCCATGGGTTCTGTCCCATAGGATTCTGACCCTAGGGGGTGTAGGTCATATAACCAGACTGATTTGGATGCTGGTAACTAGTGTGTGGGGCTTGATAACCAGAGTACGAACCCTGATTATGCGTTGGCCCAGTATAAGCAGCATTTGGATTTGGCTGCTGAGTGTAGGTAGAACCGGGTGGAGGAGGATAATACTGAGAGCCTCGTGTTATAGTTCACTGAGATTACTTGACAAAAAAGGGGGAAAATAACCACCCGAGGATGAGTAGGCTGGCCGAAAAGTGAACACCGGCGGAGCCCCGGAGTGGGCCAAAGGTGGGCAGAGCAAGTAGGGCGAAATCAAGGATTTGGTCATGTGATTGAATGAGTCATCGAATGTAGGTTAATAGAATGAGCGGCTGCCTTGAGTGAACAAAGTTGACCCGACCACAGGGTCGCCCCAATGAACAAAGTTGGACCCGGATAAACAGTGGGTATCGGTTGAGCAGTCGGCCTAGTCAGGAATGAGCCCCTGTGCCAACTCTATGGGCCGACAGTATTCGGAGGCGGAACACCAAAGAATTCGGGATGGGCCGATTATTCTGGTGGGTGGAACAGAGCGTGCTTGGAAACCGGTTTGACCTGAAGCGGAACCATAGGATGGTCCTGGCTGATATGCAACGTTAGAAACAACAGGATACTGCGGTTGCATTGGTAAAGAAGGCTGGATTTGCCCCCCAGGACCATAGACCGGTCCCGGTTGATACCCCGGCTAAGGCTGAATAGGTTGACCGAATGGGCTATAATACTGTCCTTGCGGACCGTATGATGGCCCTTGTTGGCCGAAAGGATAGCCTTGAATGGGCTGCCCCTGTGGATCATAAGGATAGTTAGGGTTGGCCCACAAAGCTGGCCCCCTCCTGTCGTCTGCGGTTATAAGCCTGGTTATAAGGTAAACCTTGAGCATGGAGGTAAGCCTCAGGAGCGGGTAGACGCAAAATGTCCCTGTGCTCATCATACTGACCTAGAAAAGCATACACGGGTGTACCATCCTGTGCATAGTGTGAAAAGTAAGAGCGGTTGGGATCTTGGGAGGATGGTCCAACCTCGGGGTTCGGCTGTTGCAGAGACAACCGATACTCCTCCGGAGAGATGTTCTCCGGTATAGCAGTCGCTAGATAGACATCTTCTGGAGTTGGCATAGCCCTGGCAGAGGGTGCTGTGACAACAGGAGAAGAGGCGCCACGTACAAGGCCTGACGAACAAGCACCACACCGAGAGACACCGGCATAGTAGCAAATTTCTGTCTTCGAGAAGTGAGCCGACACTCCATAAAGGTCGCGTGGAAATGATCCTGACCGAAAGATCTCAGATTCCGTGGTAAAGAGGGATCAATAAGCGACATACCACACCGGAAATAAGGTTTCCATGAAACAATCTTCGGGAATATCGATAGTCTTCACCGCACGTTAGACTTCCCCTCACCGAATCACCTGCGGGTTGATCCCGCCGCAACTGTAAGAGATATGGCGAGACTAGAGTGAAATACACAGCAGCAACAAAAGGCGAACCCGATGTAAGAGAAAGGAAATCATCTCCTAATCTCAATTCAGACACAGGGTCCGAAAAGGGCCAATCGAACTCAACTGGTCCCCCAAAGGGTTGCTCAGAAAGAACCGGTCCCCCATCAAGAAACTCGGAAATATTGGGCTGATGTGGTTCAGCAGAGGATTGGGACACCTTTGATGAATCGTCCGTGTAAGGACTACTAGTAGCTGAAACTGAAGGTTCTGCCACTGTGGCAAACGACAAGAGAAAAAAGAACAAACACACACAGGCTGAAAAAGAGTCAAGACACACGATCAAATGGTCAACAAGAAAAATCTAAGAGGGCGTGTAATCGTGGGTGATTAATTTTTACCACATTGAAAAATAAGAAACTTCACCGTTTCATGTTTTAAGAGTCGAGAAACGATAAAAGGTGACTCTATCTCTTTCAGATTTGACACAAGCGTGAAAGGACAAGCGCTTGACGGTCTTTTCAAATTTAGGGAGTCAGAAAAGACCAAATGACTGCTCAGGAATACTAGGCACAAAGGGTGTACCAAATAACCGTGAACTGCAATATACACCTTGGTTTTAATAATTGAAAAGAAATCAACCAAAGACTTTTCGTACGTGCAGGCAATCTCCCCGAATGCTGTGTTCGGTGTATCACGGGTATAGGGCAGCAGACTCGGCTTCCTGTGGATAAAGGATTGAAAACCTAGAGGGGTCTCCCTTTATATACGCGATGGTATGGGGAGCACAAGTCCGTACTAGCACTGTCTAAAGCCAAAAGGCGAACGACAGCTGCTAGGTTTAAAGACGCCGGAACACGTCTCTAGCCTAGACCTCTAAATATGTTTCGTTAGATTTCAATGCTGCCTTAGGTTAATTGAATAGATTTTAAAGTTGATCTTCAATTAGGTTTCAGTTTTCAGGCCCTAACGAATGTGTTGTTTCAAAAACTCCTAAATGCAAAGCTACATGCCACAGTAGACCATTTCGTTCGATGAAAACTAGCTACAGGAGAGTCAAGAGTTCTTACACAAACAAAATGATTGGAAGACAAACAATGAGATCTCTAATGCAACTAATGAAATCGAAAATTTTTCATTCCAATCACTAATTACTAGTAAAATCGAAAAATTTCAATTTGCACTAATCAACCAAAAGCAAAAGAGATTTTTTTTTTATAATTTTCAATGTTTAATAGCTAGATGCACTAAAAAAACTGAAAATAAACGAAACAACTTGAGAAACGATATTGAGAGAGCAAAATGAACAAATTTCACTCAATGACACAAGCAATCAGATCTCAAATCGACCAAAGTCTCTCAAAACCAAGAAAAAGACTCAAAGGCTCCAATGGACCATGTGATCTAGGCCCAAAGCAAGACCAAACGAAATTTGAATGAAGAAACGAGCAATCACCCAAAAATCACAACAAAACAGTGAAATACTACTAAAAGAATGCGGAGGAGCAATCAGAGAGTTGACTGGATAAACGAAACACCAAAACTCCCAAGGAGGGCTCGATACACAAAGCCACTAGATGCCCTAGGGCTTAAAACATGAAATCGATAGATAAAAGCAAACAACCAAAGGACGAAGGCAAATTCCTAGTCAAACAGGACTCCAACAGACTCAGGTAGTCGGAAAATCAAGAAGAAAAGCACTGACCAGAACTAGAGAGCTCAAAACTGAGCAAACTCAAATACCCTACAGGAGTGGCGCGACTGTAAGGCTGCAACTGGCGCCAGCAAGCAATTGGTGCGGGCTATTCAAAAGCAACGTGCACCAATTGGCGCGACTGTCTGGCTAAAAAGCGCGCCAGTCGAGTTTCTCAGCCAAAAACAAAAAAGAACTACTCCAAAAGCAGATCAATGCAAACTAAGCAAACCAAGAAGCAAAAAACAGCAAAAGAACCCAACCCAGAAGGCTAACCAAGCAAGGAAAATCATAAAACAATCAAAACGAGACAATCCAAACGAGACAATGAAATCTAGATGATCCCCATTGGAGTCGCCAAATTGTTGAGGAGGTAAATCCCCTCTGTGGATAGAGGCGATCCCTACTAGCCCAGCAGGGGTCTAGCAACAATCATCAAATGTTATAGCGCAAGTTCCTAGTTACGAATAAAATACCAAAGATGGAGGCCTACCTGGAATCCAATGCTATGATCCGTAGAAGAGAGCGTTCCCGTTCCTCAGCCTCGGCAGATCACGATCCCCCCACGATCTCCGTAGATGGACACCTGCATATGCAAGAAAAAACACGAATACAAGCATAAAATCCAGAATACGCAACTATATATCAGTCAGAAAGGATATAACTCATATTAACATAAGTGAAAACAGAGTGGAACCATAATTGTAATCATTCATTAAATAACAATCGAAAGAGAGTACAACCAATGTTCTGATGTCACGGTCTCCTTCGAAAGGGTCCCCAGTCGTTCACGTCTCGCAAAGCTCGCCAGGGAAAGGGAAAACCTCTCTAGAGTCTCTCGACGATAGTCTCCTTACTTGAGTCGGCCTTAAGGGAAGAAAGAGGGCTCTTACAGCACAAAGGCTCTTGGGAATTTGGAGATTCAAAGCATAGGCACTTCAAGACTATCTTGCAATGGAAATAGGCAAGCTTTTATAGATGGGGAAGGAGGGAGTTGGGATCCCTATTATTGTGGGATTGGCCCTATTATCAAGTAAGGTTCCATGAGAGGTGGAAAACCACTTCCCTTCCATGGAACTCCCGCAGCCAAACCTCCCAACTCAAGATAGGAAATGGTTTCTGAGTTTGTTGAAACACAACTTCCGCCATCTTTATTTAAAAAACACTCCTTAAATTGGCTGGCGTGACTGCTGCTCTGGGACAGAGCGCCAGTTGGCGTGGCCTCTTTTTAGGATTTTCCCCATTGGTGCGAGTGATGAACTGTCTGCCCGCGGCAATGCAAAAGGAGATGTTTTTATGGTTTTTTGCAAGGAGATTTCTTTAGGGAAATTGAAGCTCATGTTTAGAGGAATGCATTGATGATGATTTCAAGGCATGACAATGTTCACAGGTCACAAAATGGGTCCTCCATTGTGCGGGACGGGGAATGGTAGGGACTGTGACAAATTACTGTGTAACACCACTCTAGGCATAAATTTGATTCATTAGTTGAAAATGGGATTATCTGAGTTGTGAAGTTACCTATTACTTCAGAAATTCCCCAGTATGGTCACTAGGAAATGTTAGCTCTCTGTAATTTAGTAG